>CAUYRT010097316.1:0-40299 GCA_963574885.1 Lepilemur ruficaudatus
TTTTTTTTCTAACCCATATATCGGGTTAAGTTAAATTTTACAAAACTAGACTTTTGCATTTGTATGTGCAATAGCAAAGAAATGTACTTTATAATAAAGGAAAAATAGCCTTACAAATGAGCAAATGAGTATTGGAAAGTAGAGTTCTAAAACTTAAAAATCATTCTCAATCATTCATACCAACGGAGAGAAGTAGAATCATGAATAATAAAAGGGGCTATAATTCAGATTTGAATTCAGGTAACATTTTTATTGAGCCTCTGTTGTGTTTTTGGTTCTTTGCTATGAACTTTCACATATATTATCTCATTTAAATTAAAGACCTTACAATACAGATCCTTGGAATAGATTTGCAGGAAATGTCTTTGTATTCACACAAACCGATGCATGATGAGTTACCACCCTCCCAACCTGTGCACAAACCTACATTCTTGGATTCGCAAAAGTAAGTTTTGACACTAAACTGGTTTCTAGCATGCTAGAAAAACCTTCATGTACAAAGCAAGCTGCAGAAATAAGAAAACAGCAGGATATTTTAGCATGAGAGCAAACAAGCACCTCATTTATGGCAGCTTTTACAATCATTTATTTTAGCAGGATCATGTAGTGGTGGCTGATAGTGAAACTCTAAAAGTTGCCAAAAAGGAATCAACGATAAAGTGGATAATCCACTTAGCACTTCAGATGATCTTCTTATGAGGACGATGTGTCATCCAAACATGATCTGGCTCATCTCCATCATTCTCTAGCTTTTCCCTCATTTCTTTCTACAATACCCCCAGAATTTTCTCATAACGAAATTATTTTTACTCTTTTTTGTTTAGAGACAGGGTCTCACTCTGTTGCCCAGACTGGAGTGCAGTGTCACGATCATAGCTCACTGCAGCCTCAAACCCCTGGGCTCAAGCAATCCTCCTGCCTTAGCCTCCCTAGTAGCTGGAACTATAGGAACATGCCACCACACCCAGCTATTTTTAAAATTTTTTTGTAGAGACGGGGTCTTGCTATGTTGCCCAGGTTGTTCTCAAACTCCTGGTCTCAAGCAATCCTCCCACTTTGGCGTCTGAAAGTGCTGAGATTAAGGCATGAGCCCCCATGCCTGGCCAGTTATTTTTATTCTTAATGAGTAGATGCTATCTCCACTCCTCTTTCACTTTTAAAGTACTTGTTACAACGTCCATGGAAGTCTCACCTCCACCTCGTTAAAACCCACAGTCATTTAGGTGACCATTTTCTCTTTCCACCAACTGCTATTTTGAGGTCATTTAATTCAATCCAACCTTTATTGAACTGTTGGTATGAGTCAGAAACACTATTAAACAGGAATACAAAGATGAACCAGGTGCTCCCTGCCTCCTAGGAGCTTAAAGTTTCCTCATGGAGAAAGAGACACAACTTAAATATTCATTCATTCACTCACTCATAAAACACATTTATTGTTTCAGGTGTTCCTTCAGTGAATATTTATTTAGCACCTACTTTGAGCCAAACCCAGTGTTAGTTTGGGTTTCCCCAAAAGCACAGTCTGAGACAAAGATTTAAGTGCAAATACTCCATTTGGGTAGTAAATTCAAGAAACACTGGTAGGAGAGTAGACAAGGGAACGTGGCCAATAAAGGGTGTATTACCACGTGAGTCACCACCTGCAGCAACCAGAGCTGAATCCTGTGGAGGAGCTCTAGAAAATGGATTACTAGATCACCAGCACACGCACCTCAGCTACTCTACCCAAGGGGTGAGGGAGCTGGCAATTAAGAATTTTTATATATCTACTCAGTCTTTGGTTAAGGCCGCTCCAGGGGCATGGTGCTATTTCCCTGGCCCTTCTGGCTTGCCATGCATGGGTGGGCAAAGTAGGTGCCAATGACCAGGGAGAGCCCCAGACAGAGGTGCGGGTGCTGGTGGTTAGAAGCGGGTCCCCCTCCTGTGCAGTCAAATGGTAAAAAACCAAAGAGACGTGGGTGGGCCACTGACAGCTAAGGAACAGGCACTGTCTCCTTCGGACTAGGCATGGAGGTTGAGAGGTGTTGAGTGAAACAAACATTATCCCTGGGATTTAAGAAGAAAGACAACACACAACTGTTACTAATGCCATTAATGCTCTATGCAGAGCACCTAGGTAGTAAGAAGAAATACCAGTCTTGTTGGGCAGGGGCTGGGGAGCGGAGCTGACTGACTATAACAGAATGTGCCAAGTGCCCTAACAGGCCTGTCCTATATATCAAGGTACAATGACAGCAAAGGAGGAGGGAGCAGTTAAGATGATTATCTCTGCCTGGGGAGAGAGAATCAAGGAAAGTTTCAGAAAGGAGATGTTCACTCATAGTGCCTCTGGGCTCTGAAGAAATGTATAAAATGTATAAACTCATTTTCAAAAACAAAACGATAGTAAAGGCATGGCATCTTATAAGCACCGAGGTCAGGAATATCTCAGGGCTAAAGTAAGTACCTGGAAAGGTATTTCAAGAAGTTAAAACAACATGAGAAGAAAGACAATTATGGCAAAGTCGATAAAGTATTAGTCTTCAAGTCAGAAACCTGATTTAATTCCTTGCTGTCGTTTGGTTTGGCAAGACACAAAAATCTCTCTGGGTCTGCTTCCTCTTCTGTCCAGTGGAAGGGCCCCAGGACTTGGCAAACCTTCCTCCCTCACCTTCCCCACCACCTCACCAACACAATCTTTCTTCGACCATGAAGACCAATCTCAGCAAGTCCTTTACCCCTGTTCAGATCAGTCACCCAAGACTCCGTCTCCAAGGCCCTATCATTTCCCTGGACTCTGGGCCCCACGTGGCTCTGACGCTGCCTTTTCTAATCCCACCTCCCCTCCTTCCACCTCCACTGTGCCCTCTGGAACTCAGTGAATGGGCAGCAAATCCCCTTATCCCCAGCCTTTCCAGCGAGCCTTCCCTCATCTTCCTTCTTTTTCTGAGTTCAGCCAAACCCCGTCTCCAGCACCACTGCTTCCCCAACCGCCCTCACAAGCTATGGCTGTTTTATCTCCCTCTCACCTCAGATTACTGGGCCTAGCAGTAGGACCGATGGCCTCCTTCCTCCTCATTGTGGCTTTCAGACCATTCTTCTCCCCTCCCTAAAACATCCAGCCTGACCCTCATCAGACTACACAGCACATGGCAACCCTCCTTGTGCAAGTCATCTACAGACCCTGGGCCACATCTCCTCTTTGGCTCCTGGATCACTGCCGCTTGCTCATAAATATTGCTGATTTCAACGTCCCTATGGGGGATCCTTCCAATGCCCAGGCCTCTCAGTTTCTTGACCTCCTTTCCTCCAAGGATCTTGTCCACCACCCCACGTCAGCCACCACTCCTGGTTACATTCTAGAGTTTATGCAATCGTCACAATTCCAATCTCTAACCATCTCCTATCTTTCCAACTTACTTCCTCTAGTATCCCAACTTCAACTTGCTCTGACCCCACCAGGAACTACCATCCATGAATCCCCCTATCTTTTCACTGTCCCCCACCCCCTTCACCCCCTCACTTCCCTTCTTATCCTATTTAAACTCCATAGTCAAGCACCATAATCACTCCCTGCAGAGACCCTCAAATCCTTGCACCTATTTCTTACTTAGCTAAACCAGAACTCTGGTCAGACCAATCCAACTCTGTCTACATGTGTACCCTCCTTTGCAATGGAACAAACCTGCTGACTTGTCTTGAGGGCACCCTTAATGCTGCCTGGAAATCACTGTATTTCCCTAGTCCATTCACTCAACCTCAACCCTGTTTCACACTTTCTCTTCTCACCTCAAACCTTCACTACTTCCTCCCATCCTCTCATTCTCCCTATTTCAATGCAAGAAATTAAAATAATCAGAAAAGAACTTCTCTATAAGTGCCGACTGTCACATCTACTCACCTACCTGCACCTGTGACATGTAAGTTACCGTCTCTGTTCTTATAATAGCTGAACTGTCCTCACTTCTAGCTTAGACCAACCCCTCTCATCCACATAAGGCCATCCACTGCTCCTGCCATTTGCCTGCCCCTCCTATATCGCCAATTTCTCCCTCTCTATTGGATCATTCACACCAGCACTGGATGCTGTTATTTCTCCCTTCTTTAAGAAAAGCCTCTCAACTCTTCCCCCGCCTTTGACCTATAATCCTATTTTTCACCTCTCCTTTACAACAAAACTCCCAATACTGTATGTTTACTGTGTTCTATCACTTCACTGAAACTACTCTTACTAGGGCCGCTAATACTAAACCCACATTGCTAAATCAATTTTCACTCCTCATCTTACTTCATCTACCAACAACACTGGACACAGTCTGATCACATCTGCCTTCCTGAACTATTTTCTCTACTTGGCTTCTAGGACACCATCTCTGTTGGATTTCTTCAGTTCTTTCACTCTGATTCTGTACTGGTTCCTCCTCCTCTCCCTCACCACTGAGCACTGGGGGCCCCAGAGCTCAGTCCCTGGACCCTTCTCTTTTCTATCTCTAGTCACTCTCTTGATAGGTGTATTGAGATGCTCCTACTTTGATATCTCCAGGCCAAGCCTTTCTCCTGAAGCCCAATCTCTACCATAAACTGCCTACTTGACATTTCCACTTGGATATTTAATGGGCATCTCAGACTGAGTCCTGATATTCACCACCGGCCCAAACCTATTCCTCTCTCATCTTTCCATCTGAGTAAATGGCATATTTATTCTTCCAGTTGCTCAGGCAAAAAACTTTGGAGTCCTCCTTGACTAGTCCTTCCTGCACATTCAACATCTGATCCAGTAGGCAAATCGTGGCAACTCTGTCTTCAAAATATGCCCAAATCCAAGTCACTTTTCACCTCCTCCCCTGAAATCATTCTAACCCAACAATCACCTCTCACCTGAATAGTATCAATGACTTTCTAAGCGACCTCCCTGCTTCTGCCCTTGTTCCCACCAGTCTATTCTCAACATGGTAGCCAGAAAGACCCTGTGAACCACAGGCAGATCATGTCACTTCCCTACTCGGTGGCTTCCCAGCTCATCCAGAGTAAAACCAAAGTCCTTCAGTGGCCCCCAAGGCCCTATGTATCTGTTCCCTCCCCACCCACCTGTCCGACCTCCTCGCCTAGTGCTCACCCCTTGGCTCACTCTGCCACACTGGTTTCCTTGCCATTCCCTCATGCCTGAACCACTCTACTCCCAGATATCTAAACGGCTTACTTCCTCATCACCTTCAGGTCTTTACTCAAACATAATCTTCTGGGTGAGGACCACCCAGCCACCCTATCTAAATTGCAATCCCCTCCCCCTTATCTCCAGAAACGTTCTATCCCTCCTTACCCCTTTTCACCAAAATACTATACTTTTTGCTTACCTTGTTTATATTCTCTCTCTCCCATCTAGAACATAATATTCTTGAGAGGCAGAGATTTCGGCCTGTTTTATTCCGGTGCCTAGAACAGTATCTTATACACAGTAGGCAGTCAACAGATATTTGTTGGCAGAATGAATGAATGAAATAATAATAATGAAGGTAGAGACCACATCTGTTCTTACTCTCCATTATGTCTCTAGTGCCTAGCACAGTGCCTGGCACAAGTGGGCACTCAATAAGTATTTGTTGAATGAAATAAATGAATGGAATGAATGAATAGGATTGTTGAGAAGATAAAGACACACAAAAGATACTAAAGTATTAACAACAGAGTTACAGGAATGAGGAATCATTATTCCTGTTAGTTCCTCAACACAAAGTAATTTAATCTTACCATTTTCTCATAGTGGAGTCTTGAGTTACATTTTAATAGCAAGGGAGCAAACAGAAATAAACAGAATTTCAGATCATGTTGTAGGTTTATGTTAAAACAATATAAACTGCTTACGAAGTGAAGTATCTCAGGGCAGTTGCTAAGGGTCAGGGAAGTGGCTAGAGTGAGGTGGGGCTGGCACTGACGTGCCTGGATTCAGTGTATTCCCTGCTAGTAAGGGGAGTGACAAGGAGGCATGGATGGGTGGGGATGCACGGACATCTCTGAGTGATGGCTGTGCCCCCCTCCACCATGCAGGCCTAAGAAATTTGGTGGGAGTGTTCTGGTAACAGCACCAGGTGGTTCAGAAATCTAGGAGTAGGGCTTTGAGACATGAAAGATCCCAATCTACTGGTTCTAGAACTCTTCCTAACAGTTCATGAGGTGTCCCTAAAAATGACTGTTAGAAACATAAACTAAAGCCTCAGCCCTTGAGGTCAGCCCACAGATATACATGTGGACCTATGGGGTAAAGCAGAACCATGCAGCACTTACAACAATTTGGGAATATCATATGGCAGGCGCTCCCACATGCATTCTCTTTTTTTTTTCCCCATAAAAAAATTTTTTTTTATTTCAGCATATTATGGGGGTACAAATGTTAAGGTTACGTACATTGCCCTTGCTCCCCTCCCCCCTCCAGTCGGAGCCTCAAGCCTGACCATCCCCCAGATGGTGCACATCGCACTCATTATGTATGGATATGCCCATCCCCTCCTCCCCCTCCACATGCATTCTCTGACTTTTCTTTCCACTAGTGTTGTATAGTGGCATCACTCAGATAACAAAGTGTCAGGCATGAGCCTTTAGCAGGAACTGGGGTTAAAGATCAAGCTCTCTTCACGAAAGTTAGCATGGTACCCTTTCTTGCTAGAGTCTTCTTGCACAGTGATGGGAGTCCATTCTTTCTCTGTGAGCCTTCTGTTGCCTTCTGCAGGCTACTATTTCCTTATACAAATTTAGTTAGGATCTCCCTTCCCACCCTTTTAAATTTGACTCACATGATCAGTAGAAAGAACCAAGTGAAAGGATCTCAGAACATCTTGATTTAAAGAACCTGACCTAGAAATTGCCATATAGCCAACAAGGTTTTAGCTCTGAATGCAAAGGAAGGAATGCTGAATCATCCTGCTCCTGAGAGACAAACTGTAACATAACCTCATTTCCAGGTCAGACTCATTTTATCTGTTTTGGTATCTGTCCCTGAGTTTGCAACTATACTTGTTTGTTGAGCCAGCTAATCATATAGACCTGCAGGTGGTCAAAGAACCCAATTCTTACTAGTGAATTTGTCCTCATATCCTGGCTTATCACAAAAACATTTCCACATCCAATTATGATCTCCCAAACCCAGAAGCTAATTACAGTAACAGTCTCACATACTTCAAATTAGCCTTTAAGGCACTTTACCTAGTCATCCAACTAACATTGTTTTTACAATTTTTTATCCTTTTAAAAAATATAGAATGCTTCACAAATTTGCATGTCATCCTTGTGCAGAGGCCATGCTAATCTTCTCCATAGCGTTCCAATTTTAGTATATGTGCTGCCAAAGTGAGCACATCCAACTAACATTAACTGAAGTCCTACTATGTACCAGTTATGGAGCATGCATTTGAGGAATTCCCAGTCATTCAGGGGGAGAGGGGAGATAAACCTTACAGATAAATAAATTATAATCAAATATGATGAGTGCCATTTTAAAAAGTATGGACAATGCTATTTGGCAGCAGATGGAAGAGAGTGACTACTTGGGGACAGGAAAGGGAGCTCAAGACAGATTCTATAGAGATGAATGACTTATACTGGATTTGAAGGATGAATAAAAGTTCACCACGTGGGAGGGGCCAGATGGGCATCTCAGGCAGAGGGAATTTTAGGCAAGGCCTGAAGTCACAGAGGGGTTGAGTGAAATCAGTGTAGACCAACAGATGCAGTAGGCTGGGCGCGGCGGCTCATGCCTGTAATCCTAGCACTCCGGGAGGCTGAGGCGGGAGGATCGCTCAAGGTCAGGAGTTCGAAACCAATAGATGCAGGACAGTAGACGAGAGGAGACAAAGTATTTAGACCAGAATTATTGACTATTGGTCCTAACTCCCAGCCAGGACTATGGGCCCAAGTACCCTTATTGGCATTTATATGAACTAATACATAAAAAGACCTAAGTAACTCATAAGTAACATATAAGTAACATATATACTTTGCTATGACTATGAGCATTTTGGTGTCACATTAACCACTTTGTCACTAGGGTTAAGAATAATTAATAAGCATTTGTGGAATGAATGAATAACTTGCAGTTTCTAAAAAAGAAATGGAGATGGATATGATTTTCATAAGGCCACAGGAGAAAGTGAAGTGGGAACATTTTTTTTCAGGCTTGCTTCAGTCACCTGAAGGTTACTCCCCTCTCCCTAGAAGTCTCCCCACCCAAATCTATGCTGGATAGGGTAGATAACTAGATTAAAAATAATATTCATGAAACCTTGCATGTATATAGCATTTTCTGTTTACATGTAAAATCTTGTTTAAAATACAATCATTGGAATCTTTAAATTCAAAACTTTTAATCTCTTGTCGAAGCCTATGTTCAGATAGAACCTGAAATTCTTTTTTTTTTTTTTTGAGACAGAGTCTCACTCTGTTGCCCAGGCTAGAGTGAGTGCCGTGGCGTCAGCCTAGCTCACAGCAACCTCAAACTCCTGGGCTCAACCAATTCTCCTGCCTCAGCCTTCCAAGTAGCTGGGACTACAGGCATGCGCCACCATGCCTGGCTCATTTTTTCTATATATATCTGTAGTTGGTCAATTAATTTCTTTCTATTTATAGTAGAGACGGGGTCTCGCTCTTGCTCAGGCTGGTTTCGAACTCCTGACCTTGAGCGATCCACCCACCTCGGCCTCCCAGAAGAACCTGAAATTCTAATCCCTGCCTTTGAAGGGCTCTGACTAGCCTCCAGAAAGAAAAGCTCACAAATGAATTTAAGCAATTGGCCGAGGCACTGCACCAAATCAGCTCCTTCATCATATCCCTACACTAACCTAAAGAAGCAATGGAAAGGAGTGAAGACACCAAGGCTTTGTAAAGGTGGTACCCGAATTTCCTAAACTATAAAATTACTTTACAAAGTCACTGTCTAGCCTCAATTTAACTCGTCAGTTCAATTCTACATTTATTGAGAAATGAACTATAGGCTGCAGATGTCCTAAAGCAGACTTATTCCATTATCATTGGGCTGGGAATTAGGAGATCAGGTTTTTTTACTGTGGGTTTGCTGCTAACCAGCTGGATGGCATTGAGGAAGTCACTTCATCTCTTTGAGCCTCAGGTTCTTCTTTGTAAGATGAAGGAGTTAGAACGGATGATCTCAAAGTCCTTTCCAGCTGTCACATTCTGTAATTCTCAAATGGGAAATAACACCAATATCATTCATTGTAACTACATATTTCTGTATTTCAAAGCAAGTGAATTCTGGAATTATTTTCAGAAGATGAGTTGGTCTCAGCAAATTGCCAACAGTTTTCTATAGTTTGACTATAGAAGAAACTCGGAAATAGAGCTCATTTCCTTATTCATTCAAAAATATTTATTGAGTGCTATGTGCAAGACACTATTCTAATCACTATTACAGCACTAAACAAAGCAAATGAGGTCACTCTTCTCATGGAACTCACTTTCTTGTGCTTTAATTAATCTACTTCCACACACACAAAAAAATCTTTTGACAGCTTTAGAAAACATAAATGGTGATCTAATAGGTTTGTTCTGTGTGTTGTAATTTGTTTGTGGCTACCTCTAAATTAACAAAGAATTAAAAACTGCATCAAAAAATACCTGTCTTCAACTTCTCCAGCAACCAGGCAAATAGCTGTGTAGATTTTCTTATAGTTAAAAAGAAGTAACTCCTAGTTTCTGAATAAATTGAGGTATTTTCACACGAATTCCATGAAAATTTAAGACACTAAACAAAACGGTTTAAATGTTTCCTGCAGCATTAGAATTTAATTTTCTCTTTTCCTAGGACTGACTCTAGAAAATGGGGCTGAGTGGGGTGACTCACGCCTGTAATCCCAGCCCTTTGGGAGGCCAAGGCAGGAGGCTCACTTGCAGCCAGTAGTTTGAGACCAGCCTAGGCAACATAGTAAGACCCTGTCTCTACAAAAAAATCTTTTTTTCTTTCTAATTATGCGTGCATGGTGGTGCATGCCTGTAGTCTCGCCTACTGGGGAGGCTGAGGCTGGGGATTATACTTAAGGCCAGGAGTTCGAGGCTGCAGTGAGCTATGATCGTGCCACTACACTCAGCCTGGACGAGAGAGCCTGTCTCTAAATAAATAGATAGATAAATAAATAATAAAAAAATTACATAAATATGTTTTAGATAAGCACATTTTCCTACTTTTTTACAGAATTTGTGATGGGTCTTTAATAGGAACAAGATGTGGAACTTCGGTTACTATATCTCTAAAAAGACATCTTTACTAACTGTAAAATAAATAAATAAGCAAAAAAATTCATCCTGGGGATGAAAAGATGTATACAGTAAGTACTTAATCTAGATCAGTAAAATATAACAGATTATCCAATTTATATATGGTACTGAAACAGAAATTTAAAGGTGATTACGGAAATTTAACCTTTAGTTTTTTATAAAAGAGAAACTTAAGATTCAAAGACATAAAGTGACTTGCCCAAAGCAAAGCCAAGATACTTGTAAATAGCAAAGCTGTCACAAGACTACGGGTCTGCAGATTCCCTGTTCAGGAATCTAGTTCTGCATTAACTAACTGTAAGAGTTTTAGCAAATCAAGGATAGAGAGAGGGTACCCTTTATGTCTGAAAGACACTGTTTTAGTTTAAATTTAAGGGACCTAATATTTATAGTATATTTCTTCAACAGGATATACAATCTGAAATAACATATGAGGGCCTTAAACTTACGGATGCAAGATCTATAACAAATATATTCCACTTAGAAACAGGTCATATTCAAAATCTCGCTTATAAGTAGTCTGTTCAGAATTTGGAATTCCTTTCCCTGCCAAAGAAAAGTAACAAATTATGAGCCTATTTAACTAGGTAGAGTTGAAATAATATGAATAGTATCCCAAGAAGCACCCCGAACTGGGCCCAAACCCCTTTGAGTCCTGGACCCCCTGAAGTGGCTGGATATCTCAAGTGAATCACTGGAGACACTCAAACAGCAAGCTAGCAGAAGGCTGATAAATCATGGATTCCTAAATCAGAGAGAGCCTGTATTAAGGATAATTAGGAATATCTAAAAACACACTTAACCTTTGAGGTCAGGGTCACAGATGATAACCATGGCTTACCCAAGAAAGTCTCCTGGACACAGCAGTAGTGCTCAATGAGGCCAGAATTGTCTGTACCTGAAACTCTGGCTTTTCTAGAATCAGAATTCAACACTCCTAGGGAGGAGGATGAGTTAGAGAAACCTATCAAAGGTTTACTCTCCCACTGTACACTCAAGAGGCGACTCTAACCTTTCTCAGATTTCCCCCATAGGTAGATTCCTTGTTGGAGAATAATATTCTATGCAGGGCATTAGTGATGCTTACACACTTCTAGAAAACTTTCTAAAACATTCATCTTAATCGTAAATGTGTAAATTTAGTGTGGGTTTCTAGAAATCTCAGACTCTAAACTGGCAGGGTATCAGTGCAAGCAGAATTTGCAAATTTAGAGTTTAGCAGCTTTATTTTTCTCAGACCACCCGGGTGGCTTCAGGTGAATTTGGGTTCCTCACAAAACAAAGTCCCCCAAGTAAATTAAATCTCGTTCTCAAATCTTGGCCTCAGGGCAGATGGTGGTTCAAAGAAGCTATCAAGGTTAGGGGTTTTCTCCAACCCCAAGACGTCTAGCAGGGGGAGAGCGGCTGGTTTGTGGGGCCCGAAAGAGACTCGTCTGGGGGAGGCCCGGGTGAGCGCGCACACCGGCCGGCTGTCGGGGACCCCGGCGCGCCCCCCGCCCTCCCGGGGCCCGCCTCGCTCACCGAGGTGGCCACCGACGATGGTGACGGCGATCTGGTCCATGAGCACCGCCCGGAAGCGCACGTCCTGCTCGGAGCAGCGCTGCCGGAGGGCGCGCAGGATCTGCACCTGCGGGTAGTCCTCGCGGATGCGCCGGTCCGTCAGGAACCAGAGCTGGGAGCACATGGCGGCCGGGGCGGCGGCGCCCCGCGCGGCGCGGACCCCTCGACGCCCGGGGCCGCTCGCTCACAAGGGCGGGCGGGCGGCCGGCGTCCCCCGGCGAGCGCGCCGCGGCTCCGCTCCCGCCGGTGCGCCAGCGCCTCTGCAGCCCTGACCCAGCGAATCCTCCCGGCCACTCAGCGCCGCCGCCGGCCGCGGCCAGCCAATCAGCGCGCGGCGGCGGGCGCGGGCCGGCGGCACGGCCAGCTGCAGAGGCGGCCGCGGCGGGCGGCGCCCGGGAGGGGCGGCGGGCCGGGGGCCTGCGGCTGCCGGGGGAGGGGAGCCGGGCGGGGCTCGGGGTCCCGGGGAGCACGGGAGCAGCAAGCGGGCGGTGGCGAGGCTGAGGGGGGGCACCCTGGCCTGCCCCGGACCCCCCAGGGGGCGTGGCGCTGCCGGCTGGGGCGGGGCGGCCGGAGCGGGAGGGGCCGGGGCGGCGGCCCGGTGGGGCTGCGAGGGTGTCGGCGGCGACCCACTAAGGATGCGCAGTGAGCAGCGGATGCGCCCGAAGGCGCCCCGGAGCGCTAGCGGGCTGGGGTCGCAGACGGCTGCCTGCTGAGCCCCGGGCAGGGCCTCAGGGACGTCCTAAAGGAGATTCCGGGGCCTGGCGAAGGACACACGGCTGGGCCCGCCTTTGAACCCTAAAGGCTTGGAAGGAGAGAGATTCCTCTGCCCAAATCCTGGCGTGAAGCCGGGGAGAGAGAGGTGGGGGGAAGTTGAGTTTTAGCCGCCTCCCTTTCAGATCATTTGAAGTTGCATTTCTCAGGGGCTCAGATTTTCTTATCCTGGACACCCTTCCTAGGTTGCAGCAATTCTGGACCTTCACAACCTTAAGGTCATTAAAAACGGATCTAAGGCCCACTTTAGTTAGTAGGACCACTGGCTGGTTTCCCTTCCCCTTCCCACTCTCCCCAGGCTATACAACTGAGTCATCTTTAAACACTGTCCTTGGTCCTAGCCAATTAGGAATCTTGCCTGCAAACAACAGTGTTTGAAATCAGGTTTTCCTTCTAAATAACTGCAGGATTGAAGTTAGCCATCTTTGGAGATTGCATTTGCTCTTCCAGCTCATTAAAATGTCTTTTTTTTTTTTTTTTGGCTTAAGGAAACACAAATAGTTCAAGGTAGGCCCAGCAATGACAACTTAGAAATGGGTAAGATGTCTCAGGGAAGATATAGGTTTCACTCTAAAAATTACGTGTGTGCATTTACTCACTGAGATGTGTCTTTAGAAAAGTTCTATATAAACTGAATTTCAAAAATTCTTTTTCAAGCAATCTTAAGTAAATCGTTTTGTGTAGCAAAATATCTCCTTCCCCCAACCTCAGGAATGTATTTTCTTAAAGTAACAGTAACCTAGTGTCCCATGGATTAGTAACTTTCAAAATGATCTTCTGACAAAAGACAAAATTACAACAAATTTAGTTATAGATCTAATTGGCTTTTATTCGAGATTCATGAATCAGGGCAGTCTCCATTCTACAAAACAGAATGAGAGCTTCCACTAGATAACAGCAGAACAGTGGGTTTTGTAGGATGTTCTGTAAGAAAGCAGAACAATAAGAAAAAAGCTGATTGGTTAACGTGAGGTACTTCAGCTTACATTTTTGGTAAGGGTTAAAGCAGAGGAGACTCCCTTATTCTGATTCAGGTAGACTGGAATCTCCTGTTTTCAGGAAAAACTTGTCTGTTTGGGGACATATCTTGTTCCTTAAAGTGTCAGTTTGATTATATGGCATTTAGCCACATGTGGCATTTAGCAGATGTGACTCCATTTTGGTTTAGTTTAAACTGTTGTCGTCTAGTGCAAGAGCTCAGTCTGAAACAATGGCGTCCTGTAATTTTTTTTTTTTTCAGAGTTGGGGATCTCTGTTACCCAGGCTGGAATATAGTGGTACAATCATAGCTCACTGCAGCCACATGCCACCATGCCTAGCTAATATTTTTATTTTTTTAGGGATGGCGTCTGTCTATGTTATCTAGGCTGATCTCAAACTCCTGGACTAAAGCATCCTCCTGCCTCAGCCTTCCGAGAGCTGGGATTTACAGGCACAAGCTACTGTGCCCAGCTCACCTCCTATAAGTTTTGTTTAACAGTTCTGACCACCAATCAACTTGGGCCTTGGAAGCTCTATCTTCTACATTGGCCATATCCTTGATATCCCATATTATGTGTTGACTCTGATGCTTCCTACAGTATCATCCATTGGATGTCTACAGGATGATTAGAACCATGGCTTTCTGGAACAATAATTTACTAAAAGATATATGAGTCAGTGAATTTGAAATTACTTATGACCCATTTCCAAAGCCATCTATGCTAAACTAGAATGTTTAAGTCAATTACAAGTGGCTACCAAGGTCCACAAAACTCAGGCTTGAGGAGAGGAGGGTCTGAGGATCCAGATGTTATAATCGCTCCCTTCCTCGCTGTCTTTGCTGTCCCTCACCGGGAGGTTGCTACCACCTCTGTGACCTCCCCTTTTCTAGGATGGGTCATAATTGAGGACCTGGGACAAGTATCCTATCCAGTTAGGAAGTGACTATACATGTATAGGTATGTTTTCTTATATCACCAAAATTCCAAGCACAGAGGTAGCTTCTACAGGTGTAGGACTATTTTCTAAGGTATATTACTTTATGTCATATTTCTCTATAGATGACTCCCAAATTCAGATTTAACCCTGATGTCTCCTGAGCTTCAGTAATATAAAAGGATGCTGCCCTGCCATCACCTGTATCCCTAAAGCTAAACTCATTCTTTTCCCCTCAATTCCGTATTCAACTATCTTAAAAACAAAAAGGAAGATATATTATCTCATGTAACAAGAAAACTAGAGGTAGGTTAACTCTAGGGTTATTTTTTTTAACAGCTCAATGACATTATCAAGGACCCAGATTCATTCCATTTTTCCCTCTGACATCCTTAGGCTGGTGCCCCTCACAGCTACACAAATTGCTGCCGTAATTCCAGCTGACACATGCACACAAAGTCTAGCAGATGCAGAGAGACTGTTCTTCCCATTGTGTCTATTTTTATAAGCAAGGAAAACCTTTCTGAGAGAATTTCTCAAGCAGACTTCCTAGTCTCATATGCCACATTTAAGCCCATCACCAGCAAGGAGAAGGAAACTACCATGAATTGCTTAAGTGAATTATAAATAATCCCCTATGGCTGGGAATTGGACTCCACTCCCCAAAACACATGGCCACATAGAGGTGGGTGAACACCTAGGCAAAATTGGGGTTATCATGGGAGGAATGAAAGGAGAATAGATGTTGGGAGGACAAACAATGGTGTTTGATACAGATGGCAATATGGTAAATGTATCGGTCAGGATAAGCTAGGTTAGGCTGTGGTAACAGGTGATCCCAAGGTAGCTTACAACAACAAAGTCTTATTTCTCAAAATATCACACACGTCTATGGCAGGACAACTTGGTTAATCTCTAGGTTGTCTTCATGTCAGGACCCAGGCTGATAGAACAATCTTTATCTGGAACAATGTTGGTCGGTCATGGAAGAAGAAAAGCGATTATGGTGAACACACACCGGCTCTTAATACTTTTCTGCTTGGGACTTACACATGTTAGATCTACTCAGATTTTCGTGGCCAGAAAAGTTCACCTGACCAAACTGATGTCACTTGGGTCAGGCAGTATAGGAAGTATAGTATAATTCTTCCCTGGGAAGGACAGCAAAAATTTGTGACAAATTGTGACCAAAAATACAGTCTGACTACAATTGAAGACAAGAAATAGCCAAATCCTGTTCTGCTAATCATCTCTTCTCTCCTTAGGGTGCCCAAGGGAATTATACACATTAATGGAAAAAGATCCAAACTCTGTAAAATAAAGAGGTTTATTCTGACCGTCTGTGTATGACCAGCTACTGAGGGCACATTTTCTCAGGACCTCTTGTGGCCATGAGCTCTGGGCTGATCATATATTGGTTTTATACATTCATGGAGACAGGAATTACACCTGAGACCCTAAGTCAATAATGTGGAGGGCTGTACATTGGTTTGGCCTGAAAAGGTAGGATATCTCAAAAGGGGTGGGGGTATAGGTTATAGGTGGGTTTAAAGATTCTTTAATTTATAATTGATTAAAGAAATGAAGCTTAGTCTAAAGGCTTGGGATGTTTTAACTTAAGGATATCTGTTAATCAGAGTCAAGCCACTGGACATTTACTGAAACTCAAATGATCTGTTAAGTAAATTGACGGCCTGCGAGTGTGGTTTAAGCATTGTCTGGTATAGACTTAGGGCACCTAATGATTTAACATCTCATTGTTACAAGGGAAATCTCCAGAAAGGGAGGGGGACATGATGAGGTGTGTCTGACCTCCTTTCTCCTGGCCAGCAACTCAGCTTTAGGGTTTTCCAGAGTCCCCTTGGCGAAGAGAGGGTCCATTCAGTCAGCTAAGGGGCTTAAAATTTTATTTTGGTTCACGTACACAAGAAAGAAATTAGAACAGAAACCAAAGGATCATTTTATTCATAGCTGAGGTAGCAGCCAAAAACTTCTAGAGCAGAGCTCTGCCAAAAAAGATGGAGTTGAATCACATGGCGTACGTTTAAGGTTGAAGTGAAGCTTCCTAGTTCCCTGTTCCTCCTTTACCACTGTGAATTTGGGGACCAGTATGCCTGCGCATGCCTGCCAAAAGACAGATGATTAGGTTTGCAAAGCAGACAAGCTTTACCCTTCTAAGTGTGTGCTAAATGGACACTGGGCTGGGCCTACCCAGCAGGAAATAGGGAATGACCTTTTAGTAAAAAGTAGCCCCAAGCACTAGAAAAAATGTGGACTAATTAGTGTCCTGATGTGATATTGTGATATAAGAAATATACATTTTGATCTTTGTCCCCACCTCCTGGCTACAACTCCTAAAACCCTTGTAATTTCTTAAGTAACAAGAGCCATAGGAGCATCTTTTGTTATAATACTTGGTTTGGTCCCTGGGTCCAGCAACAGCTCAAGAGTGATAAAGGTGAAAGGAGCATCTTCTGTTGTTCACAACAAGCCCTTTTCAACCACATCTGAGCTTACTGCTAAGGAGGTGACTTTTGGAAAGTCCCCAAGGATGGGGGCTGGTTACCAGAGAAACCAATCATATGATTAGAGGGTTGGAGATTTCAGCCCCACCCATTCTAGCCTCTGGGGAGAGGAAAAGTGTTGTAGATTGAGTTGATCACCAGTGACCAATGATGTAATCAATCATGCCTACTTGAAGAAGCCTGCATAAAAACCCTAAAGGACAGGGTTCAGAAGGCTTCTGGGTTGGTAACTATATTACCACCCACCTAGGCTATATTGTCTGCTGCACAGAAGGAGGCCAATACACAAGACAGCAGGAGATGCAGCAGAGAAAGAGTTTAATATTACAGCAAGGAGATAGGAGAAATTTCTTGAATCCGTATCCCTGAGAATTTGGGGGCCAGCGTTTTTAAAGATAGTTTGGCAGACAAAAGGCTCGGGAATTGGGTTTGCTAATTGTCTGGGGATGAACTCATAGGGTTGGGAAGCAGAAATTGTCCTCTTGTACTGAGTAGAGGACAGGTAGAGGGTTGCAGGACCTGTTGAGTCAGTTCCTAAGTATTGCAACTGGTTTGGTTGGTGTCAGTTGGTCCATTTAAATGCAGAGTCTGGAAAATATCTCAAAGATCAGTCTTAGGTTTTACAATAGTGATATTATCTATAGAAGTGCTTAAGAAAGCTACCAATCTTATGACCATCTGTTACGTGACTCCTGAGTAGTAAACAATTACAGGAAAGCAAGTTAGGGAACAATGGTGGGTTATTTTTTTTAACTATGCTTACACCTTTTCAGATTTCAGGACCCTACCACAGTTCCCACCTTATGGCCCTATATCAATTTTATAATGGGCAGTTTCAACTACGGATGGTGGTGCACCTGGAGAGGGTATGGAAGTTTCATGCCCCTCACTCCATACTTTGCCCTATGCATCTCTTCCATTTGGTTGTTCCTAAATTGTATTCTTTATATTAAACCAGTAAACATAAGTAAGGTGTTTCCCTGAATTGTGTAAGCCATTCTGGCAAATTACTGAACCTAAGCAGGGGGTTGTGGAAACCCCTAATTTATAGCCAGTCGGAAGTACAGGAAGACCTGACTTTTGACTGGCATCTGAAGTGAGGGCAGTCTTGTGGGACTGAGCCCTTAACTTGTGGGATCTGACACTAACAACGGGTAGATAGTGTCAGAATTTAATTGAATTGTAGGATACCTAGTTGGTATCTGCAGAAAATTGGAGAATTGCTTGGTGCATAAGAGACCCACACATTTGGTGTCAGAAGTGTTGTATGAGCATAGAAAAAGATTTTTTCCCCCTTTTGCCTGGGCTTTGACCAATCAGATTAATAACTCCTCCCTTCTGAAGGTAACCAGTAAAAAAAAGAACAGGGCAGAGGAGGAAAAAATTCCCTTCTATGTTCCCACGTTTTGTTCTCTCTTAATCCATCGGGAAGATGGGTGGAAAAGTCCCCTACCAAACAAATGCATGTACATTGTCTATTTGCTTCCCCATCTAAATTAAACCTCTCAAGAATGAGGGCCGATGCAAGAGGATCACTTGAGCCCAGGAGTTTGAGGTTGCAGTGAGCAATAATCACACTACTGCACTCTAGCCCAGGTGACAGACTGAGACCCTGTCTCAAAAAAAAAAAAAAAAATTTTTTTTTTTTTGCCACAAAGATTCCATTTTCAAAAAAAAGAACAGGGGCCAACGCATCATGCATACTGTTTTTACATGTGGTGGATACTCAGATATCTGTTGATAACAACTATGACTGTCATTTAAGAGACATCATTGCAATTTTGGTTAACAACACTGTGGCCAATACAGAGATATTAGGTTTTTGTGACCTGGGATTCTGGGGCCATAGTTTTTGTCTCACTTTCAACCTTCATTAGATATTGGCATACAAGAGTATTGAGATGTGGGTCTGGACAGTGGAAAGAAAGTGAGTCTCTATAAATATTACATATGATCCCAAGCAGCTGGATTTTCCAAGTGTATAGAAAATCAAAATTCAATTGACCTCAGTAAATTAAAGAAATGGTCATCAGTAGCAGATTAAAAGGCACTACAATAAATGGAAAGTATAATACTATAATTAAGGAACAAAAGAAGCATCACATACACATAGAATTCAAGAGAAAAACTGGTCACACAGAAATGTGGCCAAGAAAGAACAGATAGATGTGGCAAACCCATAACGGAATGCATAGAAAAATTGGGGACTATATTAACAGAAGCCTGGGAGGCCAAATTAACTTTCATCCCTAAGACCTAGCACGGTGCCTGGCACATGGTGGATATTGATACACATTTATTGAAAAAAGTATGTTTGACTTTAGTCAGATCTTCCATGCCATTCCCTTCCTCTGAAAAGCCTTTGCATAACCAATGCCTATCCACTCATCAAGACCCAGCTCAAATACAACATCTCCCATGTGACCTTCCCTAAAGTCCACGACCTCCCCCCGCTGCAAGAAAGGGCTCCAGTTCTGAATTTTCATAAGCAATTAATAACTGCAAGAAATTATTCCAGTAATGGGCACTCAATAATTGTGTATTGGGTGAATAATAATTCTTAGACTATGGCAATGCACTATACATAACTTTTAAATTATAGAATTAATAAATAAAAGAAGGTATCTGAATTCTATTAATAGAACTTTTAATCACTGCCACTGTCTCTGACTTCTCTTGCTCTAGCTTTTTCTGTCTTCAGATGCTATATGTAATCTAGATGTCAGCCTCATCCTCTTATTTAAGCTCAAAGAACCCATGCCCTCTCATACCAGGGCAGAATTTACTGAGGGGGAGACACAATTTACATCATACAGCTTGCAACAATTCCCTTGGAAATCCATCCTCCTGCCCAAACTCTTTTCCAGGCACTCTCTTGTCTTTGATTTTGCCACTAGGGGAGTTTTTTCTACTCCTCTCCACCGCTATGCTCTTAACTCTCCTTCCCAGAGCCCCCTGGCAGATTCCTCAACCTTTCTTTACTCAGAGGAATTAATTTCTGTGTTCAGTCTTCCAGATAGAGGACCATCCTCTTCAGGAAACAGAACACGATTATAAATAAATTTTCCTTTCTGCAAACATGATAAACATAGAGTGACGAGGTGGGGTTGGCCAATGAAGTATTCACTGGCAGGCTTGTTGGAGTCAGCTTTTGAAGGTGGCAGTGGACATAGCTTTGCAGGGTGGAGTGCAAGGAAGGTGTTCAGGTGGTTGCTGGCTGCAGTCCTGCTCTGGATGAACTTGGCTCCTAGAGCTAGTTTACAGTTTCCAAGTGGCTCTACCTATCTCTCTTGAGACAAGGCTGCGTAACAGCTTTGCTTGCTGTCTGTCAGCCCTAGCCTCACTCAGCTACACTCACTAAAGGTGGACCTTTGTTGTCTCAGCCTTTCCTAGCTCCTTGTCCACTTCTGACCAAGTCAGGAATTATATCAGAAGCCTCGACACCATCTTTCCTTCCATCCCACGTTAGCATATGGGCTATGCTGCTGTAACAGAGACCCGCCATGAGGAGTTCATTTCTTTCTCACTCAGTAGTCCTGTAAAGTGGATGTCTGGGGTGTTGAGACAGCTCTTCTCCCCTTGTTCCTCTTGGGACAGGTTCCTTTCACCTTGGCATGCCACCTACTCCAGGGTGTGGTCACTGTTTGCATGGTTGAGCCTGGCTCACTTGGCCACATCTGTGTTCCAGACCTCGGGAAGGAGAAAGAGAGGGAAGAGAAAGTGGAGAGCAAGTGGCTTCCTTCCAATGCGGTAACACTCAAGCTGTACTCCTAACTTCTGTTCCCGTCCTATTGGTTGGAACTGGGTCACATGGTCACATCTACTGCAAGGGAGGCTCGAGAACATGTTTCCCAACTGGGCAGATACATGCTCAGCTAAAATTTAGTGGAGGAGAGCAAGGTTTCTGTTATTAAAAGGAAGAGGGGAAATGGTAATGGGGATGATAAGCAGTTTCCACCGTACCTCCCTATGGCCGGTGGAATAAACTCCTTAACGTGGCACAAGACACCCTATGGGACCTTTGGCTTTCCACTCTAGTTATATCCAATTATTTGAAATGACCCGAACATGCTTTGCTGTGTCTCACATCCGTGACTGCTCATGAGAAATCTTTCTCTCCTTTCTTTGCCTGCTGAAATCTGTTCAAGTAGCATCTTCTTCAGTCTTCCTAAACCTCAGTTTGGGGTAAGCAATCCGTCTTTGTGTTCTCGTAGCACACCACGCATTCCTCTCCTTTGGCACTTGTCAAATTTCCCAACTACCTGCACAAGTTTGAAATCATGTCTTTATAACTCTGTCTCCATTGAGATTATAAGCTCCTTGAGAGCAAGTATGCTATGTTTTAGTCATATTTGTACCTTTAGAACCTAATTTGAGCTGTGTTGCTTTTGCCCACCAGTTGTGACAGAAGCCACACCATTGCCTGAGCCCTTGCATGCTCACTGAGTTGTAGCTTTCATTGGTAGTGGCCAGGTTGTATTAGTGGGCATTCTTCTTCCCATGCGGGGGGTAAGTCCTAGCCTGAGACTGCTGCTCCTCTTGCCAGCCCTTGTGAACTCCCTCCTCTTAGGGGTCTAAGCCTTGCTGTTGTTCCTCTAGGGCTGGCTGCTAAAGGGCATGACTGCCATTTATTGCCTTTGGTATTGGAAACTCCCGCTGCTAGGCTTCACCTGCTGTGGGATCTCCCTAATACTGACACTGACCTGCTGGAACTCACTCCTGGCATACTCCTTGTCTTTGGACATTAAAGTATCCCTTTAGCTAGGTTATGTCCTCTCAGTTCTGCTCCTAGTGGGCTCTAGCCATTTCCCACTTGTCACAGATAAGATTCTATCATGACTGACCTGTGCATACATTTGCCCATTTTAGTATTTTTTTTTTTAAGAGACAAGGTCTCTCACTCTGTTGCCCAGGCTGGAGTGCAGTGATGTGATCACAGCTCACTGCAATCTTGAACCCCTGACCTCAAATGATGTTCTCCCCCCAGCCTCCTAAGTAGCTGGGACTGCAGATATGCACCACCATGCCTGGCTAATTTTTTTCTTTTTTGGTAGAGATGGAATCTCGCTATGTTGCCCAGCTAATCTCAAACTCCTTGGCTCAAACAATCCTCCTGCCTTGGCCTCCCAAAGGATTACAGGTATGAGCCACTGTGCCTGGCCCCATTTTAGGATTAATAACTATTATTGGTACCTTCTATTTGAAACTAACTGGACCATGATGGGAATGAATTCTCAGCTTTGTGGCATATCACTGGCACAAAATGTAATTTGTGTAGACTTTCTTTTGATGAACATATATAATGTGCTTAAAATATGAATATTTGAATATGAAAACCAATATGTTGAGGTTATTCATATTGAAAATATTCTTTATTTTATGAAAGCATTTACTAGTAACATCTTAGGAATTAATTTCTATCTCTATTGGTGTAACTAGTAATTGTTCATTGAGGCAGAATTCCCAGGTGAGATGGATGATTGGGCAGCCACATAATCTGTTCTTTTGTATGTCAAAGCCATGGGTCAGAGCAAAGAGATTTACCCCTAAAAAGTCCAGAATTTAGTCAGATAGTCAAAAGAACTTAGCAATATCCAGGAAACTAAGAGGCAGGTAACTTCAGCATTCTGGATGAGCGGAAGGTATATTCTCAATTCCAAAAGGTCACACAGGACTTGTAGATAGGTCCCACCAGGGTAGCTCAAGTGCCCAGAACCCTTGCAAGTTTCCCAGCCCATGTTAATTAGGAGTCATTAATTTACAAAAGACAGAAATCCAATTTAAACTAGCATAAGCAAAAACGGAGTACACTGGCTCACAATTCGTGGAAGGCTGGGAATGAACTTCAGTCACGACTAGGTCTAAGGACCAGGATACATTTTCTAAATTGATCTTTCTCACTCTTTCAACACTCCCCCAGTTCCATCCCCTCTTGTTCTTCTTTAATCCCATTCTCTTCTGTAGAAGCTACCTTCCCACAAGGCAGGGAAGACAGCCCCCATTCACACCCTAAATATCCTTTATCTGGAAGGCCAGGGGACTATTCTTCTACCTCCAAATGAAAAAATTTCATTTTTTTCAAAGTCAAAGGACTTTGATTGGCCTGGCTCAAGTCACATTCCATCCCTGGACTAGTCATTGTAGTCAAAAATACAAGGTATGATTGGTTGGGCCCTGTAGCTGGGTGGTATAATTAGCAGCCTCACCAAACTCTCATGATTTGAGAGGGTCTGAGCAGACGAAACAGGATATATCCTCCTTTCTAATGCCTGAGACTCTCCAGTAAATATCTCATATGTTCCCACCAGACAGCCCAGGCTTCACTTCATACTTCTGCTTGTTTCTACTGTTAATGTTCCACACTGACTACTGCTTGCTTTCTGCACGGAGCTCTGCTTGGTGGTTCCCTTACACTGCCATTTAACACTAAAATCACTTATCTAGTCCACTGCTGGCCACTTTGCTGCTCAGGCCATTTCTTGTGCTAACTTCCTTTCCTACGCCTTCTCCCAGTGGTTTATTTGGAAAAGCACCTGTGGGCTTCCAAGATACTCTGACAGGGACTAGTGCATATGGTTGTATAATTATGAGCAGTTGTATAGGTTGTTCAGTGCATAAGGGCCTCCCATGGGAGCACACATGGAGACTGAGGTCTAGTGTGAAATCCAGCTCACTAAGCAATACACCCGCCCTCGTGTGTTCTCCAAGAAGACATGCATTTTCTAATTAGCACAAGGGTACCAAACCATGCGCCAGGAGCTGTGACTTCCGCCAGGACATGACTTTTAAAAATTCAGACAAAGGTTCCCTGTGGGCTGGCAGCAACACAGTCTGACTCTTTCCTCTGAAAGAATAGGAACAGCTGTCTCTCTTCTGCATGCCATTGTATCAGGGGGATGCTACTACTACAAACAGTGGGAGAGCAGCTGGGGGCACAAGCCCACCCCACCTGTCTTAGTTTGTTCAGCCCACTATAATAAAATATCATAAACTGAATGGCTTATAAATAGCAGAAATTTATTTATCACAGTTCTGGAGGCTGAGAAGCCCATATTTGGTGTCTTACGAGGGTCTCTTTCCTGGTTCATGTATGGCACCTTTTCACTGTGCCCTCACAAGCTGTAATGCACAGTCTCTTTTATAAAGGCCGTAATCCCATTCCTGAGGGCTCTGACCCAATCGCCTCTCAAAGGCCCAGCTTCCTAATACTATCACATTGGTGCTTAGTTTCAGCATATGAATTCTGGGGAGACAAACATTCAGACCATAGGACCACCCTATCATCCAAGTACAGCACCTTCATAAGCCCTTCCAATATGTCAGAGCAAAAATAATAAAACTGTCACAAATGCGACAGAACTGTTCAAAGGACACAAAAATCAGCCATGCAGACTATAAAGCAAGTTGGGCTTTACGTTTTCTGAAATTGGCAAATTTTTAATGAAGATAGAAAGTAAAAGCTAAGAAAAATGATGAGAACTATCTCATGGAGATGCCACCCATTACCAAATCCAAGTATCCTATGTTCACGTGTAATCACACAGTTGGGCTGTGATGGCTCTCAGGTGTATCAAAGGCAGGCCTTTAAGTATTGTATGCAGCCTAAACCTGCTCCTCTCTCCTCCCCCAAACAGGTACAAGACACCCGCAGGGAGCAGCTGAGTCTGGGCAGGTTTAGGTAATAAGCTACTAAGTTGGCGCCAGGGTCACCAGTCCTCCAGCGTTGGTGCTGGGTTCGGCACCACACCCCTTCCTTTGTGATGAACGCTGTCATAGAATCTAGAGTCCTGCCCTGCAATTTGCCTCTGTCAGCCCTCCCTCTGCCTGCTTATCCCCAGGTCCTCAGATATACCTATCTATGAGTTGTGGATATGGTTTGAGTTGTTTTCCCAGAAGGCTCCTCAACAGGAGGGTACAATAGAAATATGGAAGAGGTGCCATCTCACTATGCCCCAGCAATATCCAAACCCTAGTTTCAGTTTCATCCCAGTGGGGATTCCCTTCTAGAGGAATAGAAGAGAATGTGGTCACTGTTGTCACCTGATGTGTCCTCTAGAATGGTGTCTCAGGGAAGTCAAAGGTGCCCAAGCATATGTGCACATTTCTCAGTCTGTGTCTCTTATATTGCTGCCCTATGACTTTATTTTTCTGTGAAACTGAAGAAGTAGGAGGGCTTCATAATCTGCTGTTGAGTGACATTCCCTTGTTCTCCTCTTATGTCATCCTCAATAAGACTGGGTCAGATGGTGTTCTAGCCAAGGACTGGACAAGGATAAGAAGGTGTGGAGGGGAGGTGCCCTGAGATGGTTACTGAATACGTCAAAGAGGATTCACAGAACCTAATCTACAGACAGTGTGAAGACAGTGAGGTAGATGGCCCTCACCGCAGGAGTTTATATCTGACCACTCAGATGGAGGAAAATAGAAAATTGTAAAGAAAAGATAATTAAAGGGCCGGGCGTGGTGGCTCATGCCTGTAATCCTAGCACTCTGGGAGGCCAAGGTGGGAGGATCGTTTGAGCTCAGGAGTTCGAGACCAGCCTGAGCAAGAGAGAGACCTTGTCTCAACTAAAAAAAATAGAAAGAAATGAGCTGGACAACTAAAAAAAAAATATATATATATATATATATACATATATATGTATATATATATATAAATTAGCCAGGCAAGGTGGTGCATGCCTGTAGTCCCAACTACTCGGGAGGCTGAGGCAGAAGGATAGCTTGAGCCTAGGAGTTTGAGGTTGCTGTGAGCTAGGCTAATGCCATGGCACTCTAGCCTAAGCAACAGAGTGAAAAAAAAAAGATAATTACAAGCCGGGCGTGGTGGCAAGCACTGATAGTCCCAGCTACTTGGGAGACTGAGGCAGGAGGTTCGCTTGAGCTTATGAGTGTGAGGCTGTAGTGTGCTATGATCACACCTGTGAATAGCCACTGAACATCAGCTTGGGTAACTCCAGCCTGAGACCCTGTCCCTAAAATATATATATACGTATGTATGTATGTATAGTTTCAACAATATAAAACCACTTTGTAATAATTGACTTTCACACTGATCTGCCAACTGAGAGTCAGTCCTGCACCTACTGATCTAAACTCTTGGTGAAAAGCAAAAGTTAGATGACTCACACCTATTACTTGGAAAAATTAATAGTAATTGGCTCTGTCCCTTCTTGCCTTAGAAGCTGACAACATGCAATCAGTATCTGGTATGTATTTTGTCATGTCTTGCTGAAGACTTCAGATTTTATTTTTTTAATCCTGAAGCCAGCTGAAGGCTCCTAGGAATGATTGTTATTCAACCACATCAGATAATTTAGTTATGTTCAGTAAAGCACAGTGTACTGCATACAGCATAGATTAAGTGTAATATATAGGAGACAGCATGGGTAGTAGGAAAAAAACCCACTGAACCAGGAGACCTCATTTGCCTTATCTGCAAAATGAAAGATTTTAAATTAGACAAACCTCTGAGGCCAGCTCTAAAATTCCATAGTCTTATTGGAAGTGTCACTAGGCTGTTCAAGAAACTCATAGACAAACACCAGGAGCCAAGGGCAAATTAGCTGAATGGAACCAAATACCAAGAGGAAACAAGCCCAAGCTGGTGAAAGCCAGAGGTGTGTGCACTCGTTTTACAGGAAGGTGTGTGGTGGCTGGCCACAGGGGCAATGACAGAGAGTGCTGGGAAGATAATTTAGACATAGGCTAACTAAATGTTTCTTTCAATCTGGGATTGAGATACATCTAAACATTCCCTGTGTGACTTGTTTTTTGGGTGGGGAGGGGTAGGAGTGCTTGTTATCATATCTTTAGGCAAATATATCCTATCCCAAAAGACCTACTTACACATTAAAGTTCTCTGTGGTGCCTATAGAGGCTGTGCACAACATAACAGACCAGTGGTAACACTAGCATAAAGAATTATGTTGTTGCAGTTATTCTGGATAGTTCTAAAACGTGGCCCAAAGGTTACTGGCTACCTCCTGGCCTTGTTTGATCTATGGTATTATTCATTTTTGTGAGATATGATCTGCACTTTGTTGATGGCATAGCTGAGATTCCAAATGCCCCATTAGTTGTCTTCAAGTGTAGGAGAGAGGGCCCTGGCTTACAGGAGATAAGGCTCAGTCTAGGTCTGAGCAATATACATCACATTTCCAGAGATTTCAGACAAGTCATATTAGACACTTAGGAAGTCTTTCCAAATGCCACCATTTCCAAGACATAGTTTCTGTCTGTGTACCAAGATTTATGTCCCAATAAAAGAGTCTGGGAGTGGAGGTATCCTATTGCAATCATTTGCTTTCAGTTGAGCTCAGTATACCATGGTTTTGGCTTCCTTGGGGAAAATTACCCCAAAGCTTAGGCATTCTGGGGTAATTGATAACATTTCTCTTTTCCATTCAAGTTCTGAACCAATTGATAAACAAGACAAAAGCTGTAAGCCAGTATGGTCAACATCAGTAGTGGTAAGTCATGTTGATAGTATATACCCTTGATATGATGTAATGAAAATGGCTCTTTATCTCTGTGGTCTTCCTTCCAAAGGCCCTAATCCCACTCTAACGATGAGGAAAACTTCAGACAAACCAGATGAGGTATATCCTACAAAATACCTGACAGTTTTCTTCAAAACCACCAAAGTCACTGTTAGGGTCAGGAGCTCATGATGCAGGTGGAGAAAGAATTGTGAACACAAAGATTAGGATAGAAAGAAGTAAGAAGTTTATTTTACTTTTCCCAAGAGAAAAAGAAGAAAGGACACAGCACTCAAGTGCAAGAAAGGAGCACTGGCTCTGAGGCCAAGCGGTTTGAGCTTTTAACTGGGGCCTTGTAAAGGGGTAAAGAAAAAATTATTGCTGTAGGCTGATTAGTGGGGGACATCTGTGAAATATTAGGGGTTCATGTTTTCTCTTCTCCTGGAGACTGGCTTATCAGTTTTCCCTGGAATGTGGTCTGGCCGGACTGGTCTGGTGAAGGTAAAGGAGGAGGATTTACACTTCCTTTCTGTCTGTTCAGCTTTTTTTCAAATGCTGTAAAAACAGTCTCCACAGGTGGTTAATTTTCAAAGACAGTGAGTGAAGACCCATATGGTTAATCTTAAAGAGAGTGAGTTAAGGTCCCTACAGTTAAATCTTAGAGATAGTGAGTTAGTTTATTTTTCTCTGTTAGATAGTTTATTAACAAGGTCATCCTATCAGTCACCAAAAACAACATAAGTCTGAGAAAGTGTCACAGCTAGGAGGACTCCAAAATAACATATTAATTTCCATTATATTAGAGAACATGGCTTAGATGTGAGATTCAAATTGTTTTCTTAATTCTGAACCTCAGAGTTAGATGGACTTACCACTTGATCAGGAAAAGCACTGAATTTCTGTAGGGTGCCTTCATAAGGGAAGGAAGGATGTTTATAAAACACACTGCATGCAGTACCAGAGCAGAAAGCCTGCTGACTGTGGGAAGACCCACTCCCAAAAGGAAGGAGATAGGAAGGGGCTCTGCTGTGCGTGACCAGTTTCTCTTTCCAAACCTACCAATCAGATAAGTTATTGCACATCCCTAGCACTGTGTTAATAACTCTGCTTTGCCAAATGGAAGGGAGCTTTTGAAGAACAGGACACATTGCTCCACCGAGGCACCCTTCCCCATTAACAAAGTGCTAGACCTTTTCCTAGGCTTATAGTGAGGCCTAAAGCTTCAGCAGTGAAGCAGCAAATGTCTCCTTTTTCTAACCCACTCCTTGGGATAAAACAAATTAAGCACTTGTAATTCTAGGCAGAAACCTGTCTGTTAGGAGTGCAGTGGACAAAGAAGGAAATGGTGTGCTCACCTTGGCTACTTCCAACTCTGAGTCCCAGGGTACCTTCCTTCTTTGGGATGACCAGGGCTGGCAAAGAGTATGGTGATGGTAACCCTTATGAACAGTTATTTGGCTGCTGCTGGATTTGTATCCTAGGAGTTTTTTGTTTGTTTGGTTTTTTTGAGACAAGGTTTCACTCTGTTGCCCTGGCTAGAATGCAGTGGTGTCATCATAGCTCACTGCAACCTCGAACTCGTGGGTTCAAGCGATCCTCCTGCCTCAGCCTCCTTGAGTAGCTGGGACTATAAGTGTCAGCCACCATGACTGCCTAATTTTTCTTTTTCTTTTTTCTTTTGTAGAGACGAGTCTTGCTCTTGCTCAGGCTAGTCTCAGACTCCTGGGCTCAAGCAATCATCTCACCTGAGCCTCCCAAAGTGCTCGTATCCTAGGGATTTTGTTCTAAGGAAAACCAAAGAGTAGAGTGGGTTCTTAGGACACCATCCAAAAATATGGAATTTAAGGAAAATTGGGATACGAAATGAAGGACATGCTTATTGTTTGTCCATTCTCTCCATGAATGCTACATCAGAAACCAGATTTATTCTTTTTTTTTGTTTGTTTGTTTTTTTTGAGACAGGGTCTCACTCTGTGTTGCTCAGCTGGAGGAATGCAGTGGCCTGATAAAGGCTCACTGTAACCTCAAACTCCTGGGCTCCAGGGATCTTCCTGCCTCAGCCTCCAAGTAGTTGGGACTACAGGCATGTGTCACGGCACCTGGTTAGTTTTTTTAAAAATATTTTTGTGGAGATGGGGTTTGACTATGTTGCTCGAGCTGGTCTCCAACTCGTAGTCTCCTGCCTTGGCCTCCCAAAGTGCTAGGATTACAGGTGTGAGCTGCCACCCTCAGCCAATTCATTCTTTAAAAAAAAAAATATATTTTGGAACAGTTTTAGATTTACAGAAAAATTTAGGTTTTTCAAAGATAGTAAAGAAAGTTCCCAAACACCCCACATCTAGTTTTCTCTATTACCATCTTGTATTAGTAAGATACATTTGTTATAATTAATGAGCTAATATTGATACATTATGATTAACTAAAGCCTATATCTTATTCAGATTTCCTTAGTTTTTACCAAATGTGTTTTTGCTATTCCAGGATCTCATCCAGGATACCACATTACATGTACTTACCATGTTTTATTAGGCTCCTTTTGGCTGTGACACTTTTTCAGACTTACCTTGTTTTTGGTGACTTTGATAGTTTTGAGGAAAATTGTCAGGTATTTTGTAGGATATTCCTTAACTGGATTTGTCTGATGTTTTCCTCATGGTTAGGTGGGGGTTAAGGCCTTTGGAAGGAAGACCACAGAGGTAAAGAGTCATTTTCATCACATCATATCTAGAGTATATACTATCAATATGACTTATCACTACTGATGTTGACCTTGATCACCTAAGAGAGCACCTGTCAGGTTTCTTCATTGAAAAGTTACTCTTTTTCCTCCTTTCCATATTGTACTCTTTGGAAGAAAGTATCTTTGCACAGCCCACACTAAGTAGTGAGGAGTTACTCCTACCTGCTTCAGGGAAGAGTATCTACATAAATTATTTTGAATTATTTTGCATAGGAGATTTCTCTCTTTCCCCCTATTTGCTTATTATTTAATCACTTATTTATTTCACTCTGCAAATTCTGCTTCCACCTGCAGAATTGCCTGCTGCTATCTGCCACAGAAGTGGGAAATGTAGTTTTTTAACTGGGCATATTGTTTAGAATTAGGAAGGAGAGAATCACATCGTTCTCATGGATATTTATTTTATATATTGCGTTATAATCTCAATGGATAATCCAACTTGCTTATTTTGTTGCTCAAATTGTTCTAGCTTTGGCCATTGGGAGCTCTTTTAGTTGGTCCCTGTTTCCTTTTGCCATAGCCCCATCATTAAGCTATTAGGGGTTTTTAAAATTTTATTTATTTTGTTTTTTAGCATGTCCTTTCTTTCTGGCACTATAAGATGTTTCAGATTCATCTTGTATATTTCCTATCCTAATTCTAGGACCAGCCATTTCTCCAAGGACCAGGGTTAATTCCTTGATTTGCATATTTGCATCTAAAGCGAACTCATTAGACAGTGGGGGAGGGAGTTGGAAATAGAATGGAATATCCCCCCCACCCCCCTACCACACTTCTTATTGATTCAATTGTTTTACCTTGCTTGACCAAATAAAAGTTTGAAACTTGTGTTCATTTCCTATTGTTGCTATAACAAATGACCACAAACTTCATGGCTTAAAGCAACACAAATTTATTATCTTATAATTCTGCAGGTCAGAAGTATGGACGTGGGTCTTTTGGGGCTAAAATCAAGTGTTGGCTGTGTTCCTTCTGGAGGCTCTAGGGCAGAATCTGTTCCTTGCCTTTTTCAACTTCTAAAGGTTATCTGCATTCGTTGGTTCATGGCCCCCTTCCAGCAATGACATCACTCTGACCTCTGCCTTTATAGTCCCATCTCCTTTCTCTCTCTTCAGCATCCCTGTCCTATCTTTTGGGGACTACTCAGATTATCCAAAATAATATCCCTATTTTAAAACCTTTAACTTAATGACATCTGCAAAATGCCCTTTGCAATGTAAGGTAACATATTTACAGGTTCTGGGGATTTGAATGTGTTCATCTTGCGAGGGGCTGGGGAAGAGCGATCATTCTATAACATCTACCACAGAACCCTAAAACCAGAAAGTGGCACCTGCTGATAAATCTCAGCCTTATTTACTTCCTCTATATCACACAGGACATTCTGAGTCTAAGTGAATTCAACAGCCTCAGACAGTCACTTCTCCTTTTCCCAAAAGGAGGTAATAATAACAGTATCATTTATCAATAATAAACCCTCCTAAAAAACTTGTTGCTTTTTGATATTTTGCCAAAAAAGCATCACAATTTTCCTCACTTATTCTAGTGATATTTTTCCCAGTAGCAATTTAGAACATGTAGGTTAAATAGTACATGTTGTTGATTTCCTACTCTGGTCAGATGTTTTCTAAACTTAAAAGCCCAAAATCTTTATCCAGGCTCACAGGATCATGACGGCTCTCAAAGCCTATTACTGTCTTCTGAGTCTTTTCCATCCTAAGAGTATTAGGCCTCATCAGGCAATCACATAGATAAGAGAACTCGAGCTACGTGTCCCATAGGCAGACCCAAAATATTAGACGTAAAGTTAAGTAATAGTAGATTTTTTCCAAATGGAAAAAAAAAGTTACATTAATGAATAGAATGTTTTAAATTTCAAAAATATTCCCCATTAATTTTCCTCAACGTTGGTACTTCCTTCTGCTTTTCTGTCAGTGCGTGCTAGCTGACAACAAACGAACTAAACAGGAAGCCCATTAATATTAATAGAAAATGTCAGAGACAGGAAATAACAAATCACGCCTAGTTTGATAGCTCGTGGTGCTTTTCTGTAATTTTATGTTGCATACATCTAATAGAAAAATATTTTGCTAGCCAAAATGCTTTATCACATAAAGAATTCTAAATGTAACAAATAAGTCTTTCTCTAAATATGGCGGAGCCAATTACTATTTCTTCATTGTATTGGAGATATTTTACAAAAGGATACTATCTCCACTGATAAAAGACAAATTTACTCCTGGAAGGGCAAGAATATGGGCTTTGGAGCTGGGTAAATTTGAGTATGAACATCTTACTAGTTGTGTATATCACTTAACTGAATAATTTGTAAGGAATTACATTTAGTTGTTTGTAAAAGATCAGAATTAAAGCAATTTAAATGTGAAAGAGGCTTATTTCTCCCTCAAAATAAAGAATGGCAGAGGTAAGCAGTTCAGGATCGGTGTGGTGGCTCCTTGATCATTAAGAATCCAGGTTCCTCCTTTCTGTGTGCCCCACCATCTGTGGCACACGCCTCCTTCCATCCTTCCAAGCAACAGGAAGGATGAAGGGACGAAGGGCCCCTACAGCTTTCCAGGAAGCCCTACTCACTTCCAGCTTTCCAAGAAGTGACTTCTGCTTACATGTAATTGGCTGTTCCCATCTGCAAGGGAAATGGGAAATGTAGTTTTTTTTATCTGGGCACATTGCTCAGAATTCGGGAGGAGAGAAGGACGTTGGAGTCTGTGGCAGAAATGCTTAAACCATCCCCAATATCCACGATTTCCTTCTTTTAGTAATAGAATCACCTCCACCCCTATCCACCAGCAGTCTTAACCTTGACACATGGCCATTGAGATAGAGGCTGCATTTTTCAGCCTCCCTTGCAGTTAGTTGTGGTCACATGACTATGTTCTTTCTGGACAATAGGATGGGAACTGAAACATTTATGTGTAATTTCGTTAAAAAGGAAACTGCCTGTCCTCCATCCTCTCCTTCCTTCCCATAGACTGGGGCATGGATGTGTGGTGGTGAGTCAGCTTTTTCTGTATAGATGAGAACAACACCTTGGACGATGGTGGAGTGACCAGACAGAAGGTACTGTGTCCCTGGATGACTCTGTGAGGTAGAGCCACCTGCCACCCTGGATTTCTGCCTGCCTCTGCTGTATTCAGTAAGAGAGTAAACCTCTACCTTGTTCAAGTCACTGTATTTTAGTATCCCCTTGTTACAGCAACTTAGCTTGTATATGAATACAGCCAATTTCTGTGCCTCAATTTATTTTTCTGTAAAATGACAATGGAATTGCACACTCAACTGGGCTGTTGCAAGAATTAGAAATAAGTAAAGCATCTAGGCCATGGCTAGTATATGTAATAGTTATCAGCATAGGTTTCAAAGCTATACTAACCACTTGGAGGTAATAGGTAGCATCCTTCTTAACCAGTATAATAGAGGAATACTTATGTGATTGGACCCTTGATTTAGTAGCAAAAGCATACGAACAATAAATGTCTTGGATTTAAATTTAAGTCAGCTAGTGAAAGTGTTCGTATTATACAAAATACCTCCTGATGCATTTTCTCCTAAGACTTTGGATTATTTCCCTGCTGCTCCCTTGCCTGCATTGTTATTGACTCAAAGTAGGGGAAAGAAAATGCCATCTAGGAAGGAAAAGGGTGTGTGGTAGAGGAATTCCTGAGAGACCAGCAGGGAAAGTAGAAAGTTACTCTGAAAATGTGGGAGGAGAGAGAGTATATGTGAGGCAGAAGAGTGGGAGGCAATGAATAAGTGATTTGGGGGAATAGATTTAGTGAAATCCCAAAACATGGCTGGTGCCCACTTCCCAGATTTTGTCTGGGAAGTTGCAGATCCCTTGGAACATCCCTGTGTTGTGTTTGGTGCCATGTTCATTCTGAGCGAGGTAGCAGTGGCTGAGGGAGAGGTCTGAGAGGAGCCTCCTAGAATCCCACTACCACTCCATGTTGAGGAGAAAGCAGTCGAGACCTCCTTGGATTCCTCTGGGGACAGATGTGCTCAGTGCTAAGAGGAACCACTTGGCTGCAGATGGTCTTGGGTTGCATGGGGAGCATATAGAATGCAGGGACGGTATATCTCAGTAGTGGGCATCAGAATGATACCCCAAGAGATAAGGTGGAGCCAGCCTTCCCGCAGCCGACTTCAACAGTGGGACAAGGGACACCTCAGGGAAGGCCACGGAACAGTGTAGTGTTCTTCCCCCTGCTTTCATGAGGGAGGAAAACAGCTGGCAGGGAGTATGAATGTTGAATTGATTAAATTCAATTTAAACTCATAGAGACTTAAACACAATTTAAGAATTTCCCCCTGCTCTAAGCAGCTGTGGTAAAGTGGGAAAAGAAAAAATTAAAAAACAAAATTTCCCCCTGCTATTAGCATGAATAGAGGCTTGAGTCTAAGACATAATTCATTACAAGATAGAATTCGTTACAGAAGGTAACAAATATTACATCCTTTTGCACATCTGAGTCACAGTATGCAAATTTCTATCCAGCTACATGACACTTAGAAGGTCTGTACAAAAAAAAGCACATGTATAGGTCAATTTCATTTATGAACATAGATTCTGAGATATTAAATAAAACATTGGCAAATTTAATCCATTAGAATAGTAAAAGAATAGTACATCACATCCAAGTATCGTTTAGCCCACAAATGCAAGTGTAATAGGATTTCAAATGGGAAATTTCAGCCAGAAACCCTAAGGCAGTAGATATTGGATAACAATGTTATCAGCAGACTATTCTGTAGGAGTTTCAAAGTAGATAATCAAAAACCAGATGCCCAATTCTCAACTCCCTAGTCCTCAGGGATATGAAGGGTTGTTCGTGAAGAGGGCTTTTCTGGAGAGAGCTATGCTGTGAGTGCTACTTCTCTTCCAATAAGCAGGGGTGGGAGGTGCTATCCCATTCTCCTCCAGTCAAGAGGGAACCGTTTCAGTGGGACCATCTGGACACCTCGACATGTAACTCCTCCAGGTAACGGGACACAGTGGTCCATTGTCTGACTCCTGCCTGGAACATGTGAAAGGCAGAGATGGACTGGCTAGCTGCTCCAACTGCAGGAGTGAAGGTGGAATGGTTATACCAAGTGGCCTGCACTCCAAGAGCTTGTCAGGGTGGAAGTTTCTTTGGAAGGAGAGCTGGCTTGAACTCTTTTAAATCTTGCCCAAGAGGACTGCCTGGAACAGTGTTCCCAACAGAATGCCCCAGTTTAGAATGGACCACCAAAAACCAGAGGTTGAGATGAGAACAGCTGATGAAAGGGAAGTGGTATCACCTGCATTATAGACGGTACAAGAGAATGGTCCTACTGGGACTTCTGCAGAACCCACAAACGTGCCCCAAGAGACAAATAGTCAGCTTTGAATATCTGCCTATCCCACAGAGCTTGAAATTATTTAACAAGAGAGTTTCCCAAACCTGAGAAAAATTTCTTACTTCACTCCCTCCCAAATCTGAGAGAGCCAGTATATAAAAATTGAGATTAAACTAAATTCAAGGACCTCTTTTTTTTTCAGTCTTACCATAACCTATCTTCTCAATCTTATCTTTCCCCTCTTCCTGTACCCTCCAGTAGAAGAAATTTATGTTCTATTCCCTGTTCATGTTTTGTCGAGTTTGCTCACATTTTTTCCTCTGCCTGGGATGCTAACACCCCTCAGTCCTTCAGAGAACCATCCACACCTAGTCCAACGCATAGCAAGGAGGCCTTTAATATGTGTTAAGGAATCTCGGAATGACTACAGCAGAAGCCTTCTGATCCAATGTGATCAGGACCAGAAGTGGAATAATTCCATTAAAGCAGGAAATCATAAAATGTGATCTGTACTTATTTTAAATATTGTATTTTAACTATAAGTGTATTTATACACATCCATTCACAGATCTTTTGATGTAAGGCAAGGTTGTTTCTTTGAGAATGATCCACTGATTGGAACTCCACATTGTCTTTCTTGATCACACTGCATTCACTATATGCATTTTTTTTTTAGGGTAAAAGTATTTTTTTTAATTTAAAAAACAACTTTATTGAAGTATACTTTACATACCTTGCAATTCATCCAATTTTAAGTGTACAATTAAATGATTATTAGTAAATTTACCAAGTTGTACAGCCATTCCCACAGATCAGTCTTAGAACATTTCCTTCCCCTATTAAGAGCCCTAATTCCCATCCCCAACTTCAGGGACCCACTAATCTGCTCCCTGTTTCTATAGATTTGCCTTTTCTAGATATTTCATATGAGTGGAATTCTATAATATGAGAATTTTGTCTCTAATTTCTTTACTCAGCATGTGGTTTTTTTTTTAATCACATTTTATATCTTTGCCTCTCACTAGCATGGGTTAGTGGTATGCAATCATAGTGATATGAAATACAGTGACACAATCACTATATGCATTTTTATGATTCCCCAATTTGATTTTCTTTAAAGTGGAGCAAGAACTTAAACACACCTGCAAAGAAATCTGTGTGTAGGACTTTAAATTACTTAAAATTATTTACCCACATTTTTACAGTTGTTTTGCCCACATTTATTTCAACAGTAGTTTTTGTTCTTGGTTTTTTGTTCTGTTTTTTAGTAATTCAGCCTTCATTGAGTCTTTCCAAAGCATTCCACTTAGTTAAAAAAATAAATAAATGAAATGTTGCAAACATGCAAAGAGAAAAACAGAATAGACACCTGTTCCCACACTCAGCTATATAGATGCTAACATTTTGCCACACTTGCTTCAGATTTTTCAAAAAGAAAACATTACAGATAGAGGTGAAATCTCCTGTACACTCCATGCTGATTTCATTTTGATTTCTCTCTCCCATCCATAACACTTATACAGTTTTTAGTTTTCCCAGATGTATTTTTATACTTATTACTTATATGTGTCATAAATATATGGCTTTGTTTTATATATTTTCGATCTTTATGTAAATGATATCATGCTGTGTGCCTTACTCTGCAACTATTTTTTCTCTCTTCATTATGTGTTTGAGATTTATCCTTATTGATATATGAAGCTCTAGTTAATTCATTTGAACTGCTGCAGAGTATTCTTTTCTGTGAATATACTAAAACTTATTTTTTTTATAATTTTTCTTGTTGAACATCTGATTTGTTTCCATTTTTTTCTATTACAAACAACACTGCAGTGATTATTCTTGTATTTGTCTCCTTATATGCAATATGGGAGGGCTTCTCTAGCCTAGGAAATATAACAAGAAATGGAAGTTCTGAGTTGAAGGGCATACACACCTTTACCCTCACAAGTATACGATCAAATTATTTTCTAATATGGTTGTAACAATTTACATTCTCACCAGAAGTGGTTGAGAGTGTATTGCTCCATATCTAACAGTCATGTTATCATTCTTCAAAAATTTTTTCCAGTTAGATGTGTGTGAAATGGTATCCCAAGTGGTTGTATTTTGATTTGCTTAATAAATATTGAGGTTCACCATCTCTTCATATGTTTATTGGCCATCCAGAAGTTCTCTTCTAGGAATTGCCTGTTTCTGTCCTTTGCCCATTTTTCTGCTGTTTACCTTATATTCTTGATTTGTAGGAATTTTGTTATAAATTCTGCATACCTATCCTTGTCAATTAAGCGAATTGCAAATATCTCAGAGTGCAGCTTGTAATTTATATTTGCTCATTGTCTTCTGTTGTTAAATTAAAGTTTTTAAATTATAGCTAATCACATTTATCAGTCTTTTCTTTCATGGTTTGAGCTTTTTGTGTTTTAAGAAATACTTCCTTGTTCTGTGAGAAGAGGGTTCTCCTTTACATTCTTTTCAAAATGTTTTAAAGCTTTATTTTTCATATTTAGGTTTTTATTCCTCCTAGATATGTTTTTGGGTACAGTGTAATATAGAGACCTAACTTTCTTTTTTTCTACATACACAACTATCTTACCTAGGTCCTCTGAAAAACAGAGCCTGAGGCACCACCTACATACTCAAGTATTAAGAAGTGTAATCCCAGGGCAGCAAGAGTGAGGGAAAAGGGGAGTGAGGCATGGAAGAAAAGAAAGCAAATACAGGACATTGTGTTACCAAGCTGGCCACAGCTTCCCAGGGAAATCCAACCTGTGGCTTGGTCACCCAGGACATCTTCTGGACAGGTTTTGTGGAAGCACCACACCTTATAATAGTCCATCAGACAGAAGAGGAAGGGCGAATTTATCTGCAGGCTCCCTTTCTCTCTGTTCCTGGCTGAAGTTTGCTCTGTGGGAAGCTAATTCACTTCTGGGTGGCATTACACAGCTTCTCTGGGTAGCCAGTTGGCAGACCAGTCTCCAGTGTTGTTATATGGTGCTCGGTGCTTTATCTGACCCTGACAGTGACGGAAAGAGCCTCTGCAAGTCTGGTAGGGTGGGACCTGGGAACCAGAGTCATGGTCTCTTGCTGTATGGAGAGCAATGGAGCTCATGCCAAAGCCAGGCTCTTACTCTATGGGGAGATTGGGGAAGTGTTAGGAGATGAAAAAATGTCAGTAGCCACTGGGGATCCCCAGGGGACAGGTGTATTATTTGGATCCTTTGTAACAACCAATTTTCTCAGTTATTGATTAGTTCATTCTTTCCCTCTACATTTTTTTTTGAGGGGAAGGGACAGGATCTTACTCTGTTACCCAGGCTGGAGTGCAGTGGCCGGATCATAGATCACTGCATCCTTGAACTCCTGGGCTCAAGTGGTCCTCCTGCCTCAGCCTCTTGAGTAGCTGGGACTATAGACATGTGCCACCACACCCAGCTGATATTTTATTTTTGTTTTTTTAGAGATGGGGATCTCACTATGTTGCCCAGGCTGTTCTCTAGCTCCTGGCCTCAAGTGATCCTCCGGCCTTAGCCTCCCGAGTTGCTGGGATTATAGGCGTGAGTAACCACACGTGGCTGTTTCCCTCTACATGTGTAGTGCCACCTTTGAAATTATCAAGTCTGCTTATACTCGTGGGTCTCTTTCTATACTACTCACCAATTCATCTAGGTACTCTTTTCTGTACTGTTCACCAAATTTATCTACCCCTAAGCTAATGTCATACCATCTTAAATGCTATAACTTTCACATTAGCTGATGTCTGGTGTGAGAGTCTTTCTATTTTGTTCTACATCTCCAAAATTGTCATGTCCCTTTCTACTTCCAAATGAATTCCAAGATCAGATTGTTCAGTTCCATAAAAAGTCATATGTGGATTTTATTTAGAATTATACTGAATTTATGGAAAAATTTGGAAAGAATTTACGTTTTGTGATATTGAACCTTCCAACTCATGAACCTGACAGATCTCTACATTTATTTAAGTATGTATATCTGTTCTTCAGTTTTGTAATTTTCCTCACAATGATCTTACACACTTTTTGTTGGATTGATTCCTAGTAATCTTATTATTTTCATCACTATTGTGAATGGGATCTTCATTCTTTTTATAGATTCCAATTATTTACTGATATTGAAAGGCTACTGATTTCTTCATATTCGTCTTGAATATGGCAAATTTGCCTGACTTCCTTATTAGCTTTAATAGCAGATAAAATAGATCTATAGATTATTTGGGGATTTTGTAGGTAATCAGTCATCTTATCTCTATATAAGGATAATTATACGGCCTTCTAATCCAAGTTTTAAAGATTTTTAAAAATCATGAATGAGTGTTAAATTTTAGGCCGGGCGCAGTGGCTCACGCCTGTAATCCTAGCACTCTGGGAGGTCGAGGTGGGCGGATCACTCAAGTTCAGGAGTTCAAAACCAGCCTGAGCAAGAGCGAGACCTTGTCTCTACTATAAATAGAAAGAAATTAATTAGCCAACTAAAAATATACAGAAAAAATTAGCCGGGCATAGTAGTGCATGCCTGTAGTCCCAGCTACTTGGGAGGCTCAGGCAGTAGGATTGCTTGAGCCCAGGAGTTTGAGGTTGCTGTGAGCTAGGCTGATGCCACGGCACTCTAGCCTGGGCAAAAGAGTGAGATGCCGTCTCAAAAAAAAAAAAAAGAGAGAACTCCTTAGATAGATGAGAGAATTGCCTGC
>CAUYRT010097317.1:0-26762 GCA_963574885.1 Lepilemur ruficaudatus
GGTTCTAACGGAGCTAAATTAAAGTCCTTTACTAGCACTCTGGGAGGCCGAGGTGGGCGGGTCGCTCAAGATCAGGAGTTTGAAACCAGCCTGAGCAAGAGCGAGACCCCGTCTCTACTAAAAATAGAAAGAAATTAATTGGCCAACTAAAAATATACAGAAAAAATTAGCCGGGCATGGTGGCACATGCGTGTAGTCCCAGCTACCTGGGAGGCTGAGGCAGAAGGATCTCTTGAGCCCAGGAGTTTGAGGTTGCTGTGAGCTAGGCTGACGCCACGGCACTCTAGCCCAGGCAACACAGTGAGACTCTGTCTCAGAAAAAGAAGAAAAAAAAAATAGTCCTTTTGAGCTGAAAGGGACTCCCTTCTCATTTAGCAGATGAGGAAATTGAAGTGTTGAGGTTGTGCCCAACCTGAGAATTGGACCCAGGACTGGCTCACTTGTCATCTGGGACCTTTGAAAATTACTGTCTCGGATTGTTTGATTCCAGTGTAGAAGGCTAGGGATGAATGGTGGGATACACGGCAGAGGAAGTGGAAGCTGGGGCACAGCGCAGGCGAAGCAGACTGAGGGTTATGCAGTAAGAGAGGAGGGGAGAGAGGGATCCATGACCTCTCTTCCTGGAAGTATCACAGGTAACTTAGATAAGCAGTTTGAATAGTCCAAAGGACCTAATACCTGCCACCAGCCTGAAACTCTTTCTTCCATTCCTCCATTTGATATGTTACAGGACTGCTAAGAACAAGTTTGGACTCCCATGAAAAACAGTTTTCAGACCATCAGCCAGGGTGAATGGGCCCTATATCCCACAGTCAGATCCTAGTAATTCGTATCAGTGTTTTCCGTCCTCTCCCCAACCCCCATCCGCCCTGGGTATTAGGAAGCATAGCAATGGGTCTAGGTTGAGGAATGGAGGGTGGGTAAGCCCAGCACTAAAGTCAGTAGCAAAATGTCTCCTCAAAGCCATCTTTTGTGAGCCCAGCTGAAAACAGAAATGAATGGCAGATGCTTCATTTTCCATTGGTGCTTCCGGGGTTTCTTGCTTGGGGGAGAGTTAAGCAGAAGAATCTTGTTCTCATAAAACCCCTTTCACTCTAGGTTCATACAGTTTCTCATACTTCATCCTCTATGAATAAACCAGCAGCCTTTTGAATGAATATCCCCTCTGGTCCAATGAAGAAACAGGCAAAGCTTTGTGCAAGCTCATGCCTTCTGGAACTGGGCCGCTGCCTACGTCTGTTCCAGCTCTAGCTAAGTACCCACTTTCTTCCAGGTAAGGGTTGGGGGAGCACAGTATTGCTATTCTTGGTACATATGGACCAACCACAAACCTTTTTACAGGTCCCATTTCTGCCACACTGTGTTGAGTGTTGACAGTCCAGGGACACTGCTACAGTATAACAGTATAATAAGCTCTGGGGGAAGGCGCCCACAACTCACCATATCTTTGATCTGGCAGTGCCCGTAGCTGAAGACGATGGCATTGGGGGGATTGCCCACAGGCAGCATCACTGCAAAGGAGATGCACATGGTGACTGGGATCAGGGTGTAGAGCGGGTTAATATGCAGCGTTTCAGACTAGAAGAGAGAATTCACAGAAACATGTTGGGATTAGGCTTGTGTTTCCTGTGTTTAACATCACAAACATGCTTTAAATGATGGCTTGGCATTGTCTAACCTTAGCTGGATACCATGTGCTGGGGACAGTTAGGTCCCTGTCTTTAGGGCATGCAGTGCCCTTGGCAGCCTAAATGGGCTGATGCTTCTTACTCACTCCCCATGGGAATATGGCTTTGAGTTACTTCCTAGGAGGGATGTTTGATTTTTTGGGTGCTATTTTAAGGAAGTTTTGTTTTTTGTTTTTTTTAAGAGACAGGATCTCACTCTGTCACCCAGGATAGTATGCAGTGGTGCGATCACCACTCACAGCAACCTCAAACTCCTGGACTCAAGTGATCCTCCTGCCTCAGCCTCCCAAGTAGCTGGGACTACAGGGCAGGTGCCACCACTCCTACCTTTTTTTTTTTTTTGAGAGATGGGGTCTTGCTATGTTGCCCAGGCTAGTCTCAAACTCTAGGCCTCAAGAGATCTTCCTGCCTTGGCCTCCCAAAGTGCTGGGATTATAGGTATGAGCTACCATGCCTGGCCTTGTCAATTCTTTTATTTCTGCTCAGGGCTGCCCCTAAACTAATTCTACTCTTTCAGAAAGGAGTTTCTAGAACTCTTGCTATGCTTTACTAATGTGTCTTTTTATTTATCAGTTGCCAATTAAAAAACTTCGTCTTTCAAACAATGAGTTGAACACCAATCAGCAAAGGCTGTGTGCAGTGACCAGAGGAGAGGGTACAGCCATGGGAGCTGCCCTGGAGCCAGGCCTACCACTGCAGGCTCTGGGGCAGCCTGTCTGGACATCTGGAAGTCATAGTACTCACCAGGCTGCACAAGATAGGCAGAAAGATGGTGATGGTGGCTGGGTTGCTCACAAACTCGGTGACAATGGACACAAGGATGCATGCCAGCAGGGTGACAGCCCATGGTGGGAGGCTGCTCAGGGATAACATCTGGTTCCCAATCCATGTAGAGAGGCCAGAGCTCTGCAGGAAGAGAAGGTGTTACAATAAGAAGAAAGGAGGAAAAGCACATCCCAAGTGGAATTCTTAGACTTCAGAAGGTCAGGGATGTGGGAGGGCTGGACCACCAGGGGCCATCCGATCTGTCTGATTCAGTCTGACTGGAGCCAGAGACGTTCCTGCTTTTTATGATGAGATCATTTTTGTAGCCCAGAAAATTCTTTTCTATGCTTGCTTGTGCAAATTCAGACTTTGGGTTTCCTGGTCAGTGGTCATCACCAGGTGTGGAGAGCCACCCACCCTAATTGCTGTGATTCTTCTTAGGACTTTGCCATGATGGCTTCCCAGAGGCTGGAGATCTTTATGCCTCAGCTTCAATCTCATTTCCCTTCCTCCAGTCCCTGACACCCCTACTCTGTGTACTGACTTGACAATGCCCTTCACACAGAATGCCAAGTATAATCTTTTATTCTGCTTTTGAAATCCATTTGTTATTTTATCACCTAAGAAAGGGGAAAACATTATCAGCATCTTTGGATAGTAACCTTTCCTGTGTTTTTTAGGGGGTACGCTAGCAGGGTTGAACGCTAGAAGTTTTACAAGAGTAACGAAGCAGAGAGGGATTAGAAGTCTATCTCCATTTAGTGGAGAAGGTGCCTCCTAACTGGCCTGCAACCTGGTCACTCAGCCCCAATCTGTTTTAGCTTCAAATCCCATCATGGCTTTAATGTTTTACTATTAAAGACATGAGGATCTACTATCTGCCAGTGCTTTCTGCCAGTGCTTTCTGGAAGACACAACATATGAAGGCATATTGCCCATCTTGAACCTTTTTCATTGGTAACATTTATGTATATATATCTACTTAAATAAATGAATATTCCCATTTGGAATAATTCATTTGGTTGGAAGATGTTCACCTGCCAATGGTGAGGGCTGCCTCCTTCTCCTAAAAAGTGAAGGACACCATTGAGTATTTATACTAGGAAACCCCAGGTTGCCATATGCATTCTTCCTCCCTCCCTTCCCTCCTCCTCCTCTGTCCCCTGTGGTTGGCATACTCTGACTTTTCCTATGGTGCCCTGGAGACTGCAAATGCAATGAAGATATGGAGAGTGGGGCAGAAAGCAAGGGGAGAGATTTTATGATCCTGCAAGGTCTAAGTCCTGCTACTCATGTTTTACTACTAAAAACAGCCTTCACTACATTGCCAGCAGGCTACTGTGTCTCCTCTTCTCCAAATTCATCAAAAGCTCATTTGATCTCTGCAGTACCCTGGCTACCCCCTGGCGAGCTCATAGACAACTGATGACCAAAGGCCTTCAGAATTCTCTCTGTTGTAGCCATTTCGCCTTGGAGAACGTTTTTCCTTTTTTCTCTCAACTGACTGAGAGCTACAAACCCAATATGTGGAGACCGCATCAGTTAATGGTTGGTACAGAGCCTCGAGGCCTACAGGAACTCTGTAACCGTCCCTCTCCCAACTCACTAAACCTTGCTCATTGGACAACGGCAGTGGAAGGAAGAGCAGTTAGGTGAGTGGACACAGTACATTTATAAAGAAATAGAGTTTCACTTAACATGTTATCCAAATAGTACTTGTAAATAAAGTAAAATAATTTAATGGCCTTTATTTTTCCAGAACTATTTTATACTATGATTTGAAATAAACTGATAGGTCAGACTGCAAAGTTAGACAAAACACAACAAAGGAAGTCTTAATTTTTTTAAACCCTTGGCTATGAAAAACATTTTAATTGGATTTTCCTCACTACTGTCAAGGTTGAAATTATTTCTCACTCAGTAGGAATCACATATATGGTACCTGACTTACTATTAAAATTAGGTAGTCAGTAGGTTTTGCAGAAATAGCAACTATCCTATCTATAATACATGCACAATTTTGATTTTAAAAAAAAGTCTTACCAGGCTAGACTCGGGGCCAAAATTAACAAATGAAATTTGATAAGGATAAATATAAACATACTGTACTTGGAATTGAAAATATTGACAGGTGGGGCATGCTGGTTCACACCTTTAATTTCAGCACCTTGGCAGGCTGAGGTGGGAGGATTGCTTGAGCCCAGGAGTTCAAGACCAGTCTGGGCAACATAGTGAGACCCCCATCTCTAAATAAGTAAATAATGAATGAATGAATAAATAAATACTGACAGCATACACTGAGGATGGGTTGGAGGAATTGAGGTCTAACAGTGGCTAACAATTAAAAGAATGAAGGGTTTTAGTTGACTTCAATTTCAATAAATGTTGACGTGAGTGCCAAGGACATGTTTTAAAAGCTTCCATAAAAATGCAGGGTGGTGACCATGTTTGAACAAGACCAAGTATAGTGAGTCCTAGGGAGAGAGACCAGATGGTAAGGGGTCATTACTTGATTTTTTTATTTCAATAATTATTGCCCAGAAGAGGGTTCCAGAGAGCAGAGCCAGAGTCGACAGTGAATAAGATATAGAAGACCTGGGCTGAAAGTAAAGAACTATTGTTTATTCTCTGCACAGGGAGTGCCCTGTCGCTGAGGTGTCCAAGCCAGGGATGTCACGATCTCTTACTCTCACAGAGTAAGAGATGGAACTCAGTGCCCTCTACGATTCCTGCTGAGTGTAGGATTCTGTGGCCTTATTATTAATGATGCAGATAGTACACAGGCCCGCAATGAATGGGCCATCAAAAGTAGACCAAGTTTAGAATGAGTTAATGCCAAGGTAGGGGGAGAAACAGTCTTTCCCTTAACTTGATTCCTTCTTAGGATTGTTTTCTATTTCAGGGAGGGCCAACACTTCAGGAAATTCAACCGTTTCCCCCTTTCCCACTTAAAAGATCTCATCCCAAATCCTCCCAATCAAGAAGTCAAGAAGCATTTGCATCGGCTTTAGCGTAGGTTCTTCAAAGGGGCTTAGTCTATGCACACAGACTGACTGAGGGCAAGTGTATCATTTGGGACACCTCTGGTTCCTTTCAGAGCCATCTCTCATTACTGCTATCCCAGAAGGAGATGGCTACAAAATCCTTTTGCTTGTGGCAGTGTGGGTCCCATAATTGAGGTGTGAATGCCTGTGTATCATGACTTCATGGCATGGCTGACCTATAAGTAACTCTGTTCTCAGCAATGCCAGTGGAGAAGCTCAGGGCAGGACAGGACATCCATCCTGCTCTATTGCTTCTCTTCCCAGTGATGTGGTGAACATTCATCTCTCAGCTCCTTTGAGTCTTTCCTCCCAGGGCCCTAATGACTCATTAGGTAAAGATGCAAAAAAAATTTGACCCCTGAGAACAGAATTCAAGGGTTACCTTGCTACCAGAAGCCAGAGCATAGCCTCCTCCCACCAGAATGACAATCTCCCAGGGCATGGTCTTCTGAAAGTCCTTCCACGTGATGATGGGCTCCATCCTCAGAGAGGGCTCCTGGTTCTCTCCTGAATCGTACGTAGAGAGAGACATAAAGCTAGTTAAACCCTGGTGGGTGTGATTTGTGGAGATAGGGGCCCAACTGATGACTTGGATGATTTGGGAGACCGTTCTGCTAATTTGGGGGGAGTCTGAAGGACCTTGATAAGTCTTCTTTGGCACATTGTGATCTGGGTATTCTTCAACTAGAGCCACCCCCAACTCCTCCCCTTGAACCTTCTCTCACCATCATTCTTTTTCCCAAAGCAGGGCTTCTTTGCTGGAATGAGGAAGAGGAGGAAGCCAAGGAAGACAGAGACGGTGGCATCGGTGCGGTAGCCTTTCCTAGCAAAGAGACAAGCGTGGTTGGAGGAAGAGGGTCAGGAATGCTCAGGAATAACACAGTGTCTCAGGATAGTCTGTCTGAACACAATGCCTCTTTTTAGGACATAGTCTAGAGGTGACATCAACCTTACTTCTTGCCAGTTGCTGCTGTGCTATGCCACGGTGGATTTAATGGGCAATGGTTAATGCTGGAGGCAGGGCCTGGATAGGGTAGATGTCTTAGTGTGAATTTATGGGCCCATTAACTGTGGCAAGTCCTAGAAGCAGTGATCAAGAGTTGGTTTGTTAAAGGAGAATAGAAAAGGATGAGACCTCTTTCCTGTGAGGGCCACACCTCAAATGAGAAGTTGGTATTGGGAGAGCTTGTGGGCTGCTGCCCTGTGGCCCTGGTCGTTCTGCAGGGGTGGTACAAGAGCTTGTGTATCCGTCTTGTAATGTCTTCCTCCCTTCCACAGTCCTCAGTCATTTTATGGCCATAGTCTCTTTACAGTTCATACTTCATAGATTTTTTTTCCCCCTTAACCTTCATAACAGGCTATGAGATAACTGAGGTTCCAAGAGCTTATGTAAGAAGACTGAGGTCACACAGCTAGTAAGTGGCAGCACTGGGTCCCAACTCCAGACTGGGGCTCCAAAGACTGTATTTTCTTCCTGGATCCACAATGCAGCTTCCCTAAAAAGAGTAGATTTCCCATGGAATGAAATGTTTCCTGGATTCATGTCTGCCCCTGAGAGTCTATGAAGGGACACCAGTGGTTAGTTATTGCCTGAAGAATTTGGGTAAGGAGATTGCTCTTTTCTCTTTCTTTGTTTTTTTTTTTTAACTCTGTATTTCAAGGGATGCAAAGGGGGGTTGCTCTTAAGGAAAAAAAGATATCACTTACTTTTCAAAGAAAGAATCCCAGCCAGGGACAAAGCCAGGCTCCCGGGTAAACCACAGCACCGTCATCAGGATGAAGAAAAATCCAGTCACCATTTCAGGGTAGCTACAAAATAAAACAGAAATTTCTTTTCGCTTTTTCCCTTTGCTCTGGAAGCTTCTGCATTCAGGGTTCTAACACTTGAGACATAAAACACAGTTACTGCCTAACCGCTATGAATGGCTAACCATGAAACGAGAAGAGGACTGAGTGCTGCCAGAAAATACGACGTTAACCACGTCTACCGGAGAAATTTACACGGGAAGGGAAAGAGACCACATTCATAGTATACATTTGTAAAATAATTCCACCTACAGCCTACAAGGAGAATGCAGTGAAATGGGCACCCTCAAACCCTGTGCTGGTGGGAGCAGGAACTGCTGCAGCCTTTTTGAGGCCATTTGACCATATACATCAGGAGCCTTAAATTTGGTCATTCCCGTCATCTAAGAAAATAACCAGAAATGCACACTGGAACATTACCTATTAAAGAATGGAAACAACCTCCGTATGCAATGATACCCCATGACACTGAATAGATTTTGGTACTAATACATGTTAAATTGAGATGCATCTTCTGATAATTATGTTTCCACAGCAAAGTTAATGACCTGGGAACATAATGAAAAACGGCAAGATATGCAAGCATGTTCAGTATGGACTCGAATTTTGCCAAAAATACATTTACTTTTGCACAAAAAAAAAATGGAAAGAAGTACTTCATGTTAATAGTTGTTAACACTGGGATGCTAAGACTATAAGTCAATTTTAATTTTTCCTTATATTCTCCTGTATTTTCTAAATGTTCAACAATGAACATGTATTCCTGTTATAACTTAAAACTTTAAAAAAGTACAGTATCTACCTGAATTATTTTACCCAATCAAAGCTGTACATGCCATAAACATAGAAACTTCCATAAATAGAGAAATAAGACTAAAAAGGATGCCAGGTCACTGTGGAAGAGCTGATGGAAGTGGCTAAGGGTTGGTTAGTGAATGCCTGACTTTCTGTCTTCAAGTCCCTGCTTGATGCTGCTGTGTGCTCTAAATGCAGCACATGGTCCCCCAGCTCCCTGGACCACTGCAGAGGGCCATTCGAGCAACGGGAGGAGTCCTGGCTGTAGAGCAAACTGGGCACATTCTGAGAGGGTGGCTGTGCTGTCTCTGCCTGTTCTCTCTCCATCTGCCCCACTGACAGCGCTCCACCCCCGCACCACGGCTATGCTGTGGACTCCGAATATAGCAAAGGGGAAGGGTGGCTATCTGAAATCCGGGCCAGCTCGACTCTGGTGTTAAATAGCATCTTCTAAATGCCTGGATTCATACTTGTGGAAAATTCTCCCAGCGTCAGGGACTGTTGAGAACAAGGCTGCTTCTGTGCTCGCTTCACCTGCTGTGTTTGCTCGCCTGGAGAAGGAGAGAAGGGGAGGGCTGCTTTTTACCTAACGTCTCCCAGCTTTTCATATTCCGCCCGGATCCTCTTCTCTGACAACTCTTCCCTTTTGGTCTTCTTCTTCTTGCTCAGAGAGCAGGTCTCTCTAAAACTGAGAAGGGAGAATGAGCAAATGACTAAAGAAAATGTGCTTCTGAGGCCCAGAGGACGCCAAATATTAAGCAAATACCAAACCACTCGCCTGCCGTGCCCACTTCTCCTCTTCACTCACATGCTCTATCCCTCTGTCCCCCACCTATTCCCACAGCTTCCATCTGCCACATTCTCCAGCCTCCCATCAACCTTGACCCCTAGGCTTTGGGTGTGTCCATCTGGGTGTATCTCCGGTATATCGATGTCAAGTTATGTCTTACAGACTTGTGCAAGTGTACTTATGTGCGGTTGTTTCTACACACTTGTCTTTTACATAAGTAAAAGAATCAGTGTAATGTGGTGTATGTGTCTAGATGTATATGTTTGCTGTTCCACGTGTGTGTGTGTGTGTTTATTTGTCTAGAGACAAACCTTATCTGGGGTAACGGTTGGTGTTAATTTTATATTAGCAATACTGGAGTTAAGAAGTATATAGCCATCATTGGTTTGACAACAGTGTCTGAGTAAAAAGAAAAGGCAACTCAGAGAATATTCTTTTTTTTTTTTTTTTGAGACAGAGTCTCACTGTGTTGCCTGGGCTAGAGTGAGTGCCATGGCATCAGCCTAGCTCACAGCAACCTCAAATTCCTGGGCTCAAGCAATCCTACTGCCTCAGCCTCCCAAGTAGCTGGGACTACAGGCATGTGCCACCATGCCAGGCTAATTTTTTCTATATGTTTTTAGTTGGCCAATTAATTTCTTTCTATTTATAGTAGAGACGAGGTTTCGCTCTTGCTTAGGCTGGTCTCGAACTCCTGACCTTGAGCAATCCACCCGCCTGGGCCTCCCAAAGTGCTAGGATTACAGGCGTGAGCCACCGCGCCCGGCCTAACTCAGAGAATATTCTTGACCAATGGGACTAATAGCAAAACATTTTATGTATCTCCCCTTTATGTGCTTGAAACTGATCAAATTTGGAGTAGACTGATGGTTAGGAAGAAAAGATTTGCCAAGCATATTAATATTAGAAATAATATTGCAAGGGAAAGGTCTAACTTATTATTTTGAGGGATGTGAGCATATTCCATACAGGCTACTAAGTCATGTCTATAAAATTAAATCTAATGCAAATTCTACTTGGAGTCATATTTCCTAAAGTAGTTGGAATTACTCTATTTGCTATGAGAGCATTGTTTTGAAAGCAATAAAACCACATTAAACACTCTCCAATTCAGACTTTTTGTCAATCAGACAGGCCCTCTAACTATTTCATTGGAACTAAGATTGTTTCATTGTAGAGCTGAGAGAGAAGTACTAAGTGTCTGAACATTTAGAGTGTCCAGAAGAGACAATGCCTGGCTCTTGATCCAGTCCACTGCATTCTCCTCAGGGCATCCTCTGTGGGTACTTGGCAGCGCCCCTTGAGCAGAGCCCGCCAGGGCTCATGCCATGGCCTTGGGATCAACAGGAGAGCCTCAGTGCTTTGCTGGAAGGGTGCTGGGACTCACTTGCAGCCCAGGAACAGCCAGTGCATCCAGAACCAGCTGACCACCAGCATGATGAGGGATATGGGGAAGCTGAACAGGAACCAGGTGCCAAAGTTTACCACCTCTGCGGCTGGATACTGGCTGCAGAGTAAAGAACCAGGTCAGCGATTAGGAAAGGGAGGATTCCATATGGCATTTTGGGCTAATAAGCTAAATGCTCCTTCAGAAGACAAACAGCAGGGCTAAGGGAGAGATAATGATAAGAATATGGTAAAACATTACCTAGAACTCACTTATTTGATAGTTGTAACTGTTCAGAGCCCAGACAAGGATCATGAAGTAAACTAAAACAGGCATCTAAGCAACCAAAATAAATATCATGAAAGTGAATTACTCAGGACCTATTTGCCCTTAATTTACATAAAGATTCTGGTAAGTTAATTCATCTGGTTTTCAAGACAGCATAGACGGGAGAGGGCAGTCTGGTGTATAAACTCACTGAAGAAATGTGAATTTTGATTGGGGGACCCAGGGCAGCCAATTCTGGAGAACTCTGGGCTCTGGGGCCTCATGAGAGTTCGAGGTAGTAACGGTGCCCATAAGAAAATCAGGACTTGGAATTTCCAAATCTTTATCAACATCAATTGCTGTCTTGGGGTAGAGGGAATTTTCCCAGAGGACTGCTCATTCATCATCAGGCTGTGACCCCCAACTCAAGATGTTTCCTGGGGAGCTGGGATGGACCACACATGAGCCATGACTTTTGCCTAGATAAGGCTCAGCCCTAAATGGCCTTTTTTTTTCCCACTGGGTCTCTCTTTTAGGGGCTGGGCATAGAACTCCTCCAAAAAGGGAGATGATCATGCCTCTCTTCTCACACCAGGCCCTGCAGGATTCCTAAAAGAGAGAATGTGATGAAAGCAAGAGTGTTTAATTTTCTCTATTGTCACAGGGACATTTGCTCTACTGCACTGTGGCCTGGTCGTGGATTTACTTTAACATGTACTTCTTGGAGTTGAGACAGCTTGTACCCTGCCTAAAGGCAAGAGTGGACCATTGATGCATTGGAAAAAAGGGCTTTAGGAGCCATAAGGATGCCACAGGGCATAAACCATTTGGTGACTCACTGTGGGCCACCCTGGGCTGACAGGTATAATATCTGTTGCATCATCTCTTCTCTGGTCATAGAAGCCCAGGACCTGCTCCTGGACCTAGAAAAGGAATGGGATTTTAGAATAGATTAAGTAGGTTTTGTGGACAAATGTGAGGACTTAATGCCATTTATAGCATTTTTTAAAAGTGAGAAAATATATATATATATATATATATATATACACACACACTCTAAATTTAACAATGAATTTGTAGGTTTTTGAAACATCCAATATGAACTTTGGGGGTGATCTGTTCACTAATGCCACACAAAACAGCCTGGGGGCACTTTCAGACCAGAGAGGAGGCAGGGGCACCCCTTTCTTTCATAGAATGCCTATCATTCAGGTGAGCAACAATTTTGACTAAATGTGCTATTTTACCACCCAAGAAGTAGACTAAAAGGATATGAATTGGCCCAACCACAAAATCAATCAGAAATTAAAGACCAGAAACTCAGAGCCTGGACAGAATAAAATGGCATGAGGACTCCATGAGCTTAGATCCTGGGGAATCAGGTCTTAAACTTTCAGTAGTCATTCCTTCCTCCCTCTGTTCCTCCTCCCTCCTTCCGCCCTTTGTTCCTTCCTCCTTTTCCCTTTCCTCTCCTTCCTCCTTTTTCCTTCCTTCCTTCTTTCCTTTCTTTTCCTTCCTGCTAAAATGAAAGATGTGTTTCTCCTCTTGTCTCTGATCGATTACTCTTCTTTGGATTCTATCCTATTTTGTTTCTCAGTGACATCACTCTATCAATTATCCCCTCTGTCCCAGATCTTTAATTTTCCTCTCATCTGGATCATCCCTACCAGCACTGAAATGTCTCCCATCTAAAACCCTTCATGACCCTACTTGACTCTCCCTTTGCTATCCTCGCACATCTCTCCTTCCCTCCGCAGTCAACTCTCCCTTTCCTCACCTCCTCTTATTCCTCAACTCACCGAAATCTGGCTTCTTTTCCTACCACTTGGCCAAATTCCTCTTGTCTCAACCTCATGTCAGCAAATCTAACGGACACGTTTTTGTCCTTATTTTGCTTCATGATTCATTGACATTGAATATTGTGGCCACTCCCTCTTTCTTCAACGCTTTTCTCCCTTGGGTAGAGTGACACCAGATTTTCCTGGATTTTCTCTGTCCTAATACTGTTTCTTTCTGTCTTTTGTAGTCTACTTGAAGCATTTGAGCTTCATCTTTATGTCCTTTGCTCTACTTTATATATTCTAAGTAGCCTCCACTCCTACAGCTTCCATTACCAAGGGACAAAATGAATGTAGGCCCTTTGCTCAAAGGTTATTAAGAATCTCTAGACAGGAGAACATTAAACCAAGCATGAAGCCCTTCTGGGCACAGTGGCCCTGTCACTGCATGCCCATAACACCAGCCCTACAGGCCACTGACTCCAAAACTATGCCTTCAGCTTAGATATTTCTCTTGAAATTCACACCTCTGTCTCCACTGCACATCTTGACCTCTGGGTCAGCTTTTCCAAGACCCCATTCCTCCTCTTTGCCCTCTGTTCCCCAGCTGTTGAGGCCAGGAGCCTAAGAGGCAGACTTGGCCTTTCCCTCTCTCAGGCCCTTTCTGATCCTACTAAGACTCATCACGTTACCTCTGAATATCTCTCAAATCTGACCATTTCTCCCCTGCATCACACTGTTATCCAAGGCCACCGCCAGCTCTCTTGGGCAACAGCAACAGTGTCTTAAATTGTCTTCCTGCTGCCTGCTTTCTCCTTTCCAATCTGTTCTCCATTTTTTCCTCCAGCATGAGTGTTCAAAACCATAAATCTGATCACCTCACTCCCTGCTTAAAATTCTTTAAAGGCTTCTCACGGCCTTTTGGGTGAAGTCCAAGTTCCCGAGTGGGTCTTGCCAAGCCCTGGAGGTCTGCCTGCCCAGCACCCTGGCCTCCGTTCCCCTCTGTCATTTTCTTTTATGTGCTCCATTCTCCTGCCGTGAGGCCTGCCTACACTGTTCTTTTTGTCTGGAAAATCTCCCTTCATCTAGTTTACTCTGACTCATCCTTCAGGTTTCCACCTAGTCCCCTCTTCGGGGAGGCATTTCTTCCCTGCAGGTGGGCAAGCACCCCAGCACCACATTCCCTGCAGAATTCTGGACTTCTCCAGTCTCACTTAACTGTGGTGACTTGATTTTTCCCTCTTAGTACAGAAGCTGTTCGGTTTCGTTCTCTGCTATATCCCCAGCACCTCGTCCAGTTCCTGACACACGCAGGTGGGTAATAAATACGTGTGGACCGAGGGAGTTGCTTACTTGTTGAAGTGTTCCAGGAAGATGAGGCTGGTGGAGGTGCCAATGATGGTGGTCAGGCCGCCGATGGTAGCAGCGTAGGATATGCTCAGAGAGAGGCACTTGCAGACCATTTGGTCATGGTGGGACCTGTACTTTCTGTTCAGCTCCTGGTTCCTGGGGCTGGGGGTCACGACTAGTGGCTTTTCCTGCCAAAGGAAAATCAGAAGATCTCTCCAACCCAGCTCGGGCTGTGTGGCACACAAAGCATGGGAGGCAGGAGGCACATGATACAGCAGAAAGGTTTCGAGCTCGGGTGTCAGAAAGACAAATCCTAATTTCTACCATTTACCAACGTGGACATGCCTCCAAGCTGCAGTTTCTTCTACAAGATGGGGAAAAATCATATTTTCTTTGCCCTCGTTGTGAAGGATAAATAAAGTAGTATATGCAAATTGCTTAGTACATTTCCTGGCATTAAATGAATGATAAACTATAATAGTATTATTTTTGCTATTAATGTTTTTTATTATTAATATTTTTTGATACATCTCACTTTGTTGCCTGGTTTAGAGTGCAGTGGCATCATCAAAGCTCACTACAACCTCAAACTCCTGGGCTCAAGTTATCTTCATGCCTCAGTCCCCCCGAGTAGCCAGGATTACAGGTGTGTGCCACCACACCTGGCTAATTTTTCTATGTTTAGTGGAGACGGGGTCTCGCTCTTGCTCAGTCTGGTCTCGAACTCCTGACCTTAAGCAATCCTCCCGCCTCAGCCTCCCAGAATGCCAGGATTGCAGGTGTGAGCCACCATGCCCAGGTAATTAATGTTATTAACATTGACAGCATGGTTTGTTTTTTACTTGAACTCCAGGAAAACTGGTTGCCCTCCACTCTGTGTTTGAATAACAAACAGAAGATAGCCATTCTATGGCTAGCTAGAATGACAGGACTTGGCGTTTCCCTCTCTCAGGCCCTTTTTAATACTACCAAGACCCACCAGTTACTTCTGAATATTTCACAAATCTGACTATTCAAGCCCATCAAGCCCTGATGGGGAGATAGCTAAAAAATAATCCTTGCATCACATTAAAAATCTAGCTTTCATTGGGAAGACGGTTAAAATGTGTGATTCTTTCTTCCCTTCCTTCCTCACTCTCTTCTTCCTGCCTGTTGGCTTTTCCTCCCTGCTTTTTTCTTCCCCTTTACATGTAAGCCCCAGCCTAGCTGTGGTCCTCTCAGGCCCTGCTGGTTCTGATGACAGCCTGTTGGGGCCAAAGAGCTTGCTGAGCTCTGGATTACAGTGTGAACCAAAGAAGCAAGTGCCCTGACCCACCCCCCACCCCATGCCTAGCCACTCTCACTGATTCTTCACAAGACTAGGAGACCTGCTGGCACAAATGTCAGGTCACAAGAAAACCAGTGGGGAAGAGGCTACCTTGCTAGATTTCTCAAAGCTCTTCAGCATTGCCCCGTCTTCCTAGGAGGGCCAAGAAAGACTTGGCATACATCTATTTTGTAACTGGAAGTATACTGGGGCGCTAATTGCGTGTGGTCGGGGAGACTTGGATTTGAATCATGATGCTCTTCTTCATAGCTCCTCAGCCCTGGGTACATAATTTCATCTTTCTGCCTTATTTGCAAAACTGGAGTTCAAAGTCGCCACCTCACTGAGCCAAGACCAGAGAGAAAATGCTGAGCACAGTGCTTGGTAAATAATAAGCATTTAATAAATGCTGGCAGTTATTTATCATGATGATGGATGTTGAATAAGTGAGACTGTTTTGATGAACACAAAAATTTGAAATCAAGGGTTATAAGTGACAGTTGCCTTAACATTCATTTGATTCCTGCATTTTGTTTCAGTGGTACAGTACCAGGAAGATCCTTATTTATGCAGAAAAGCAGTTACCTTACAATCTAAGGATACTAAAAAAAGAAAAAAATAAATTTCAGTGTCCCTGAAGCACCTTCGAGGAATAGCTTGAGCACCTCTGATCTAGACCAACCCTTAGCTTTTATAGTTGAAGAAGCTGGGGCGTAGACGGTGGGTTGTTTTGCCAAAGTCAGGAGAGCTGGATGTCTCATCTCCATGGTGCACACAGGCCAGACACATATGTGGGGAAAGAGTGCCTGGTGACAGCTCACCAGCCTGCTGCCCTCGAAACTTCAACACCAGTGCCGTTGGAAAGCTCAAGGCATTTTATGTAGGTGCAGTTCCGTTACCTGGGATGGGTGTTGCTTCTTGCCCTGGTGTTGGTTTGCTGTCTTGATGGGATGGGTGATCGCAGGCACGCCATTCAGGTTCTGTTGGGACAAAGGGCATCACTGTATTAGGAAGAGAATGTGGTGAGCCAGGTGCCTTGAAAAGAAGCACTTAGTCATCCCAGGCCACCCCCTCCGCAGCTCGTGGGAAGGAGAGAGCAGCACGGGGTGGGGGGAGGGTCTCACCCACACCTGCCTCTGTCCCACGCTCCTCCGCCAGCCTGGTGTCAAGCACCTTACTCGAAGAGGCTTTTGAAACTTGGTAGACCATGGCTCTGTCCTTATAGGACGGCCAGACTTTCTGGGACTTCATTGTTTTTGTTTATTTGTTTGTTTCTAAAATAAAATGAAAACTAAAATCTCACCACAGCGAAGTCCACAGTTTCACTGGTCTTTCACACCTCTCATGAAGAGAGGTGAAACCAGCTTTGGGGGAAAGGGTGGGTTCGAGTAGCAGTGTACAGTTAACTTTGCTTTCCCTATAAACGTGCCCTTTTAATAATAAGATTTTGTGGCCAGGCGTGGTGGCCCACACCTGTGGTCCTATCTACTCGGGAGGCTGAGGCTGGAGGATCACTTGAACTTGAGTTTGAGGCTGCAGTGAGCTATGTATGATCTCACTCTTGCACTCCAATCTGCGCAACAGAGTGAGACCCTGTCTCAAAAAAAGAAAAACAAAAATTTGTAAGTAGAATCTCTGCTGAGAGAAATTCTAAGGTTGAATCTGTAGCTCTTAAAAATCTGGATGGCTGAGTCTTGGGTTTCCATGAAAAGGAGTTAGCTGCACTTTATGTGGTTAAAGCCAGCACTCGAGACTGGGGTCCAGAACCACCCAGGCCCTTCTTGCATCCTGGCCCTGTGAGCGCCTCTCCTCCCTTACATCTGTGGGGGCTGCTGGGCTCGAGGACAAGCTGCCAGGCATCTCTGTCCCTGAGTTATCTTGAGGGACTTTCAAGTGATCCCAAAGCACGGAGAAAACCCAAGGCCATACCTTGCTGTGCATCAGAGAAGCGAGGTCTGCAGTCGACGTGCTGGAACAAAGCAAAGGAAACGGGAGCAACAGTGGCCCAGACTTCAGGAGAGGGCAGTTCTCCTCCTGCGTTGGGCGTTTGGTGTAAGGGACTTAAACTCTCTGGACTCCAGTTTTGTAGCCTACAAAGAAGACTGATCTGCCCTAGTCTTCCTTGCCTTCTGAGATGCTGTAAGGATTCGTGGAGCCAGGGGCTGCTTCCTCCCAAGGGCAGAGGCAGCATGTTTCCTGTGAAGCGATACTAACACTCCTAACAATAGCAGACATGAGGTGCTTATTAGGTGCTGAGCACTTTTATATGGGCTTTAATCCTCACGACATTGTGAATCCTTATAACAGATCTATGGGATGGGGAATTACAACCTCTATTTACACCATCACTTGGTGCCCGGAAGCTGAGTGGGGGAGTGGGCTAGGAGTCCGCCTATGTCTGACCCGAGAGCCTGCACCCTGGACCACGTCCTCATTGGCTGACTTGGGGAAGGCCGCTATCTAGACAGAGGAACTTGTGACATGAGTATGTGAGGTGGCAGGAGCAGGGAGGGCCTGGACTACACCCAGGGAAAGGCAGGTGAGAAGGAGAGAATTTCTGATCAGCAACTGCACCTGCTGAGTCCCTCCCACACCTGGTGGTCCCCCACCTCTGCCTTGAAGACAGGAAGGTGAGAATTTAACCGTCAGTGCAACTGACACACTGAGTATCCAGTGACTGTTTCTGGTTCATCTCAGTCGTGAGGACAGTGGGTGGCACCAGCTCACGTGCTGTGGAGACAGATGAGCGTTTGGGCGCAATCACAAGCAGGACACGGAGCCCCGCAGCATTGCCCGTCTAGGAGCCGCCAGGCATCAGAGTGAAGCATTCTGTGCGGAGAGTGTTAGCCTGGGAGGAGAATGTGCTGTGATATTTCCCCCCAACCTTCTCCCCACACTGGGTGAGGAGGGCAGGCAAGGACCTCCAGATGGCACATGGGACACTGACCATGAGAGACAAGTGCTACCTGCACACCTTTGGCTCCCAGGAGCGCAAAGGTTGTTTAAGAGTTCTAGGGACAATGTGAGCTTTTGCTTTGGGTTTGGAGACGTGTGTTTTCATGTGGAAAAGAGCAAAGGCAAAAAGCCAGCGGGGTGCCTTCAGAGAGGCCGCGGAGAGGAGCAAAGCCCCGCTGCCATGGGAGCAGGCCGCACCGTCAGTGTCCAACAGGGCGGCGACGCTGAGTCTTCTCAGGGGTGGGGACATGGATGGAAGCTGGGCTAGAGCCATTTGGAAAAGGCCCAGCCAGTGAGGCAGAGGCAACCCTGGACCCAAGGGGCGGTGGGGCAGTGACCCGCCAGAGCACAGCCAAGGGGTGGAGTAGAGTGGAGAATTCTCCTGCTTCAGGCCCAGGCTATACAGGGGTCCCCATACTCCACAGACCCTGAGAGCAGGCACCACGCAAGGGAACGAGCCGGGGTCTGAGTCTCAGAGAGGCCCCACCCCAGACCACAGTAACTCCAGCCCAGACCCTTTCTGCCCCTTTATCTTCCTTGCACCCTGGGGCCTCTGCCCTAGCCCTGGAGGAGGAGAAGCGAAGGGGAGGAAGAGCCATGGAAGGGCAACCCCCTCCCCCTCAGTTTTACCTTTCTTCTTCTGCAGGCCTGGGCCGGGGGTGGGGGGAGAAGCTTTGGGTGAGAGATTAAAGTTTTGATATGAATGTGGACTAGACTTCCAAATGTCTGAAAATGAGATCGTTACAATATCTGAAAGGAGCCAGAAGAGCTAGGGGATTTGCCTGAGATATCATCAAGACATCCAATATGCTATGACGAAGACTGCGGTGGGAGAAAAACTAGAGCCATGTCCCGAGGGCACCCTGCTGCTCCCGTCCCGCGGCATGTGATGTCACTCAGCCTGCACTCTCTCTCCTTGTGAGAGGGAAAATCCCCAGGCTGAGTTGTACTTCAAGTCCAACTTTTCAGTGTGGATGACTCATCCCGGCATACTTTGAAGACCACATTTTGCAGCAGAATCTCCAAAAGAAATCAGCTGTTACTGGACCCACCTCTCAGGAATGTCTGAGGCTGCACTTCTCCTTCCCACCGTCCCAGGCCCTCTCACCACCTGTGCCCCGTCCCCAACCTGTCACCTAAGTTTTCTTTGCCATAGCTAACAAAACCAACTGTACAAAGACCATATCTAATACCTATAAAATATTTCCTGATTCTCCAAGAATCTCCAGTGACATCTACTGTGTGTTTTTCCATTCATAGACTAAACATACTATTCTCCCAAGAGGGACATCAGTTTAGATGAAATTCTGCTTGGCAGATGCATGGACAATTCATGTATCCACTCTAATCCAGTCACCACTGCCATCCCTGTGGTTAAGGGAGAGGAGGTGGGGGAGCCAGAGGGTGGCAAATGGGGAGCTTGTACCCCCACTTCTAAAAGAGCTGTTGGTGGGCCCAGGCCCTGTCTTTTCCGACCTCCCCAGTGGCCTCTGAGAGGCCCTGCCTGGGAGGAGGATGGTCATACTCACTCTTCATTGACAAAGATGAGTTCCAGAGAGGGCTGGCTGTTGTTTACATCAAGACCTGCAGTAGCAAAGAAAATCAAGAAGTGAGACATGGAGGCTGGAGCTGCCTCCGTGGGGTGTGGAGGATGATGATTCCCCTTCCCTCCGCTCTGAAGGTATAGTGGGGCTCGTGGGTGCACACAGGCTCCGGGGGGTTGTAGTAACCCTTGGGCATTTGGAGGACAAGGAGCAGAGGGGCACCCATAAGTAAAGGAGGAAGAAAGAGCTGGGAATGGGGGTGCAGGAAAGCTTCTGGTTGCAAGGGCTGGGGTGGGGAAGAGGGGAGAGTGGGGAGGAGGTGGAAGGGGAGGGGAGCGCGTAGGTGAGGGGTTCATGGGGCGGGCACCGCATTGGGCAGTTGCACAGGAGGAGCCTGGCAGGAGGCCCCCCAGGAGGAAGTTGGAGGAGCAAGGGGGAGATGAACTCCAGCAAACAGTACTGATGGGCTCGGCCTCTTCGGCGCTGGAGTTGCCTGCCACGAGCTGCTCCTCCTCAGCACTGACCAGCTCCTGCAGCACGGCCTCCACGATGGGCATCACCATGGCGGTGGTGGAGGTGTTGGACAGCCACATGGACAGCAGCGTGGTGCAGCACATGAAGCAAAGCAGCAGCCTGGAAGGCAGGGAGCGCCGGGCAGAGCCTGTCCCATCCCCGGGCCCTACCTACCAACCTACCAACCTACCAACCTACCAACCTGGCAGGGTTGACCTAGACTATCACTGCTGGCATCTATCCAGAAAGTCGGGTCTTTGTGTCCCACAGGGTGCCTTTCAGCTTTGTGCTCCAGTGCTTGGCACAGAGTAAGCATTAAATCACTATTTGTTGAATGAATGAATCACACTTCGTGGGCTGGTAGACTCGGCCAGAAAAAAGCCCTCACTTAAGCAAAGAATAGCTTTGGTAGTAGGGTCAAAGGGCATGGCCTCACTGCTTGCTCTCTGTCCTCTCTCTGTGGACATTAGTTGGAGCTCAGCGATGATGCGTGTGTGTGCACAAGGGAATGATTTGTTTGCTCTCACAGCCAGCGATTCTATGAGCACCATGACATGGCTTGCTTTGCAGCCAAGTCACTGGAGTTATTAGTGACCTAATAGAGGTTAATGTTTGGAGCTCATGGTTCTGCCCGTGACTTATCCCGCTGTCAACATGCTGAAGGGATAGCCCCTGCAGTCACAGACGTGTCCCATATCGCTGTTTATGTGCACCTTTTCAGGTGGCATCTTAAACGGTCAATGCTTGGAGGAAAACACTAACAAAGATAACCATCAAACTATTCCCCTTTGACTTTGGCAACATTACACAATGTGTGCCTATACGGACATGGTTCTAGTTTCCATCAGATAAGCCAACAGAAAGACTACCTGTGCTTATTATCTTAGGTGGAATCACTCACTTTGCACAATTTGGGGACAGTACATTTATCATGTGGATTATGTCCGGGTGGCCCATTCCTGATGGTATCTTTGTCCAGGCTGACAGTGACATGAGTTTGCCTGTCCTGCACGTGCACTGGTAACAGTACCATGGGGGTGGCGACTTGCTGGGTGATGAGGGAAATAGGGAGGAGTGGAGGCGCAAGTGGATACAATTTCTTACAGATAGTGCACAGAGGTTTTAAAGAGCCACAGACTCCACACAGGAAGCGAGGAGATGCCGCTGGGTGCCCAGGAGACTAAGTGTGGGCACAAGATTATCACTGTGCCAGGGGAGTGGACTCGGCTGTGGTTAGCAGCCCCACCTGACAACCTGGGCACCAGGAACATGCTTTTAAGCATGACCTGCATTCATCCAAATGCTAATGTTGAAAATGAATACTATATTACTTGTTTATACTCTCTTTGACTCCCAAAGGAGTCAGGGCAGCTTAAGCAAGAAAGTTGTGGACTAGGAAGTGAGCAGGATATTCCAAAGGGAATGTCAAGGTAGGGGTATCCAATGGAGCAGCAGTGAGGCTGACACTAAACTGTCAACTCTGACATTGTGACACATTCCCCAAGGAGGGGAATCCTTCCCTTGTGGCCTTCTTGACAGCAGAGTGGAAAGAGGAAGCAGCAGAGAGCAGGGGCAAATGCAACGTGTCTAACTGGTCTGTGCTCTGAATTGATGGCAAAACTCAGGGTGGATGGGAAGAAACATCCATGTCTCCTTAAATGACAAGGAAGAAGACACCTGCTTCCTTGTCCACCTGGCTCCCTAGGACACAGGAAAAAGGTTGGGCAACAATTTCTGTTGGTTCATCTTGTTTTACCTAATAAGCCCCTTACGTGTTGTAGCCTGTCACCCTTGCAGTCTAGGTTGTCAGGTAAATTCTTTAGATTATGATTACAAGGACACCAAAGGCACAGATTCAAATCTCTATTCCATGGTCACAGGCGTTCCTGGAGGGAGAGGTGGGAGCCCCATGGCTCTAGTGTCATCCCATCCACGTGAATAGAAAACAGGCTGAGTGGACATCCCGCTGTGACTCAGGAGCACTGTCCCGGTAGCACATTGGGTGCTGGAGGGATGCGCTACAGCCCAGCACCCCAAATGCAACTTACATGCCTGGCTTGGCTCCGGCCATCAAGACCATGCGCAGAGCAACCCGCTTATGCAGGTTCCACTTCTCCACGGCAGCCGCCACGCAGATGACACCCAATAGCAGCATCGTGGTGTTCTTGAAGTACTCGGCCGCCACCTGTGGGGAGGCCAGCACAGGTCAGCCACCCCTCCCAGGCTGGGAGCATGGGCCGTGCCCAGTAAGAACTGGTTCTCAATGAAAGAGGCTGGCAAAAGGGAGCAGGGGGCCAGGCGCGGTGGCTCACACCTGTAATCCTAGCACTCTGGGAGGCCGAGGCGGGAGGATCGCTCAAGGTCAGGAGTTCGAGACCATCCTGAGCAAGAGCAAGACCCCGTCTCTACTATAAATAGAAAGAAGTTAATTGGCCAACTAAAAATATATGTAAAAAATTAGCTAGGCATGGTGGCACATGCCTTTAGTCCCAACTACTCGGGAGGCTAAGGCAGTAGGATTGCTTGAGCCCAGGAGTTTGAGGTTGCTGTGAGCTAGGCTGACCCAACGGCACTCTACAGCCTGGGCAACAGAGTGAGACTCTGTCTCAAAAAAAAAAAAAAAAAAAAGAAAAGAAAAAGAAAAAAGAAAAAAGGGAGCAGGGAGTGAGGATTACTGTTTAGCTGACCATTGTAGAATAGCTACTAGTGCTTACCGTGGGCAGGCACTGAGCTAAGCTCTTTACAAAGATTATTTCATTTAGTCTGGCCAATAACCCATTAGGGTAGGTACTCTTCTCCACTTTTTAAAACATAAAATTATTATATTTAAATCTGATATGAATATGATTTAAAAAAATAAGCACATATTTATCATTTTATGTTAATTTTTTAAAATTATTACATTTTTGTTTGTTCCCAAATATTATTTTTAATTTTTTTTTTTTTGAGACAGAGTCTAGCTCCATCACCTGGCCTAGAGTACCCTGGTGTCATCATAGCTCACTGCAACCTCCAACTCTTGGGCTCAAGCAATCCTCCTGCCTCAGCCTCCCAAATAGTTGGGACCACAGGCACACGCCACCATGCCCAGCTAATTTTTTCTATTTTCAGTAGAGATGAGGTCTCGATCTTGCTCAGGCTGGTCTGAAACTTCTGAGCTCAAGTGATCCTCCTGCCTTAGGAGTGCTAGGATTACAAGTGTGAGCCACCGCGCCTGGCTTTATTTTTAATGTTTTTTAGAAAATTTTGGGAAATTATTTTTATTTCTGTTAGAAATGTAATAAATGCTCAGCATGGAACACTTCAAAATATAGAAAACTGTAAAGATGAAATTACCCTTAATCCTACTACTTATTAATACTTGGGCATATTTCCCTCAATGCTTTTTTTAATATGTTTATATAGATAAATGTCTTTATACAATATGTTTAGTTTTATTAATATATCTTGCCTTTTTTTCCATTTCACATCATATCTGGATCATTTTCTTATGAGACTTAAATTATTGGAAAAATTCATTTTAATGGCAGTATAATGTACCATACTGTGTCAAATTTATGTTCATGTACATAGTGTACCATAGAATTTACTTGGTCACTTTCCTATTATTGAATATTTAGTTTGATTCCTTTTTTCTTTTTTCCTTTGCTACTACAAATAAAGCAAAGAATAATTTCTGCATAAATCATTATCCTTATATAAATGTGATTATTTCCTTATGATAGAAGATGTTTCTACAACTTAAATTAAAAATGTTTTAATTTAAATAATTCTCAATAATTCCAAAGTTACAAAGAATTCCAAAAATGAAAGTAGTACATGGAATACCCATACACTATCTGTCTGCATTTTTTTTTTTCTGAATGAACCATTTAAAGGTAAGTTATACACATTTTGGTTCTTTACTCCTAAATTCTTCAGTGTATATTTTCTAAGAGGAGAGGTTTTCTTTTCCATAACCACAACACCAGTTATAAACTTCTTTCCACTTTTTAATGATGGGGAAATTGAGACATAGGCTTGTTAAAAAGATGTTTCATATGTTTGGGTTCCATGGACCAAAAATTCACGTGATTCCCACACTTGGAACGTTCTCTTTTTCCATCTCTGCCTGCACCTTCCCGATCAGATTTCAAAGCCCAGTTCAGGCCTGGCCCCTCCGGGAAACCTTCCTTGTGGCTCCAGCCTCTGACTCCAGAACATCCCTGTGGGTGCCAGGAATGCCACACACCACAGAGCGCTGGAGGCAATGGTTGGGTTGTTGCTTCCTGCTTGTACTTTTGCTCGTTTTATTTTTTTTATGTGTATTTGTCTCTCAACTAAATTTTAGGCTGTTAATGGTTCCTTTCTATACCTCTTAACACCTAGTAGAATAATACGCAAAAGTAGATGCTCAATAAATATTCGTCACATACATGAGAATTGTTCCCAACTGGAAGAACCATGACAGAAATGGAGAGGAAAAGATATAGAAAAGTTTAACTTCTAATTGAAAAATCCTTTTAAAGTGAGAAAACAAGAACATTTTAACTTCAGAAAAAACAAAAATTGAACACAGGAAAAGGAATTTATATATAGTAAAACACATAGCATTTGAAGTAGACAATATTTACATAATTATACTAATGTTAAACTTTGATTATTGAATTAACAAAAATTGAGATCTAACCATATGGAGAGGATGGAGAGAGGGAAGTAGGGGATGGAAAAGGAGCAAAATCTTCATCCGCTGTAACAGGAAGTCAATTGACAAAGTCTAAAAGTGAGAACTTGAGAACTAATATAAGAATATCCTTTAGGAGGCCAGGTGCAGTGGCTCATGCCTGTAGTCCTAGCACTCTGGGATGCTGAGGTCAGAGGATCAGTTGAGGTCAGGAGTTCAAGACCAGCCTGAGCAAGAGTGAGACCCCATCTATACAAAAAAATTTAAAAATTAGTCGGGGGTGGTGGCATGTGCCTGTAGCCCCAGCTACTCAGGAGGTTGAGGAAGGAGGATCACTTGAACCCAGGAGTTTGAGGTTGCCGTGAGCTATGATCACACCAAGGCACTCTAGCCCAGGTGACAGAGGGAGGCTTTGTCTCAAAAAACAAAACAAAACAAAACAAAAAACCCCAAAGAACCAAAATAACAAAAAGCTATGGGTATATGGAACTTAATGCCAGAAGAAGCAGTTAGCAAAGTTAAAAGTTATTGACTGAGGGTGGGGTGGGACTCAGAGGGGGAAGGAAGGAGGATGCTGGTTCTCACTGGAGACGTCTCGGTATTACAGTATTTGATTGTTAAACTTTGTGCACATAACACCTGGATAAAACTGAAACCAACATAAAGGCAACCTCCATTTCACCCTTCTCTCTTTTGTCCCTCGGAAATTTCATTGCATCTGGTTGATGAGGTTTGCACAAGAGGAGGAGGAACACCTGCTCTCTGACCGTTTCCTGGAAGGAAGAACCCTTTGCTCTAGGTAACCTTGTTCACGGCTGAGCTTGGGGGCTCCAACCTTTCTCACGCCCATTACCTTCCCAGGCTTCCAGGAGGCAGCTCTGGGGCACAACTGGGACTTTATTTTCCTCTGTCTACTGAGGATGGAAACCCACAGAAGACATGAGACACAGTAGTTCTAGGTGATGGTCCCTCCACCAGCTCCATGACACACAGGCCTCTGTGAAGCTCTAAAGAGTCACTTTCCCAGGGGACTCACTGACAGCATTTCAGTTTTCTGCCTCTTTGGCACATGCCATTCTAGAACACCAGTTTGTCTGTGCTGGCCTTTTAGGAGGCTCAGTGCCTAGACGACAGGTGGGCTACTTTCTCTGGGTTCTGCTCAAAGGGTGGGGAAAGCAGCCAACAGGTGGAAAGAGCCTTCCCCATGCGAGGCATCTTGCATTTTGCGTTCACGTTCTCATTTGAGTCCACAACAGTCCTGTGAGGCAGGTACTATTAGTATCTCACTTTACAGATGAGGAAACGCAGAGAGGCTGAGGAGCGTTCCCAAGGTCACTGTGGAGTGGAGTCAAGACCCCAATCCAGGTCCATCTGAAGCCAGAGCCTACTAGACAACGTGCCACACGGGTGAACCAGCTGGAAACCCCTCATCTGATTCTACTCTACGGGAGTTTTCCAGGTCTCCCAGACAGCATGGGCTGGCACACTTCTTGTCTTCATTCATGCTCATGGTCCTGACACTGGCCCTAAGTGCCAAGGCCTCCCTGGGCCAACGTAACCTCCAGGCCCTGCCTCAGTGGGATAGCGGCTCTGTGCTGTTTTCTCGCTGGGTGTTGGGTGGGCTTAGGTCTACTCACACGCCCTCTCTGCCCCCTTGTAAGTGATGCCGTGTGCTTGAGAGACACGGCCTGGGGCTCAGGACGTAGTCTGTGGTTATAGAGGGAGCATAGTCAAGTAGGGAAGAATGAGGACTCTGGAATCAGCCAGGACTCAGCTGTGTGACCCCTAGGCAAGTTAGTCAACCTTCCTGGGCTTCGTTTTCTCATTTAAAAGAAAATGAATGTGGCCAGGCGCGGTGGCTCACGCCTGTAATCCTAGCACTTTGGGAGGCCGAGGCGGGCGGATCGCTCAAGGTCAGGAGTTCGAAGCCAGCCTGAGCAAGAATGAGACCCCGTCTCTACTAAAAAAAAAAAAAATACAAAAGAAATTAATTGGCCAACTAAAAATACATATAGAAAAAATTAGCCGGGCATGGTGGCACATGCCTGTAGTCCCAGCTACTCGGGAGGCTGAGGCAGGAGGATCGCCTGAGCCCAGGAGTTTGAGGTTGC
>CAUYRT010097319.1:0-12347 GCA_963574885.1 Lepilemur ruficaudatus
TTTTTTTTGTTGAGACAGAGTCTCACTCTGTTGCCCAGGCTAGAGTGCTGTGGCGTCAGCCTCGCTCACAGCAACCTCAAACTCCTGGGCTCAAGCAATCCTTCTGCCTCAGCCTCCCCAGTAGCTGGGACTACAGGCATGCGCCACCATGCCCGGCTAATTTTTTCTATATATTTTTAGCTGGCAATTAATTTCTTTCTATTTTTAGTAGAGACGGGGTCTTGCTCTTGCTCAGGCTGGCTTGGAACCACTGACCTTGAGTGATCCACCTGCCTCGGCCTCCCAGAGTGCTAGGATTACAGGCGTGAGCCACCGCACCCGGCCTGGATAGGTCTTTAGGATAAATTTCTCCAAGTGGAGTTGCTGGGTCAAAGATTACGTGCCTATTTCACTTTTGGAGACTTATGTTGGGCCCACCAGCCAGGGGAGCGCTGGCAGCAGGCCTGGCACTGTGAGGTCCTTTGTTTCCAAAGCTCCTCTGGAGCTCATTCATCAGCAAAGCAATGTCAGCCATTCCCAGGACCTCCCTGCGGGGCAGCAGGAAACGGGGTGGCTTCTCAGGGCAGAGAAGAACAGCAAGTCTTTATCAAAATGCTATTCACCAAGAACGCTTTATTAGTACAGACCTTGGCCTTGGTCTTGGCAACTCCCTGCAGGCTGGGGCTGGACTGTGTCTCCTGGGGGAAGCTGGAGTCCTGGGCGGGCCAGGGCTCCTTGAGCTTCAGCCCCAGTTCCCCTCACTCAATTATGCAATTGATCCCGTAGAGTGGGTAACAGCTGGGCTCTGGAGCCGGAGCACCTGGATTCTAATCCTCGTTCCTCCACTAGCTGTGTGGCTTTGGGCAAGTTTAGAACCTCTCTGGCTTCAGTTTGCCTTTCCGTAAAATGGGGCTAATAGCATCCCCCTCATGGGTTGGTCTTGATAATTACATAAGTTAGTACACATAAAGTACTCACGGCGCATGTGGCATGATGAAATTGCTCTACAACTGTGACCTACTGCCAGGTATCTTTTGTGGACCAGACCCACAGTCCCCATCCTCAAGGGGGGTGTCCTCAGACTTGTGGGGAGAGGGATGGGTGATGAGTGCATGAATGCAGGTGCTAAGGAAACTCTAGTAGGAGGGATGTCAAACCTGGAAGGCTTCCTGGAAGAAGTGACATATTGCCAGAACCACGTCACTGGTAATCAAAAGCAGAGGCAGAGTGGCTTTGAGAGCCTAGCGACCAGCCATTAACTCCCTTTACTGGGAATGTGAAGATGGGACTCAGAGAAAGATTTCAGTCCACATTTCAGTTCAACAGTGCCTGGGTCCCAGGTGCTCGGTGCTTGGGGGGAGGGTGGGGACTGGAGGTAAGAAGGCAGAGGCCTCAATGAGCCTAAGGTCTAGCTGGGGAGAGGAGCACGAAACCATAAAAACAAGCCCCTGATGAGATCTACTAGAGGAAGGAACAGAATGGCAGGGAACAGCTCATGGTGACAGTCCCGGGGTTGTGGAAGGCTTTGCAGAGGAAACGCTTATAAAAATTGGCCAGATTTCGGGAGGGATGGGGTGAGCAGGAAGGGCACCCCAGGTAGGGGGAAGCACGCTAGCAAAGGTGGGGCAGCAGGAAGCCATAGCCCAGGAAGGGTGGATTGCCCCGTGTGGCTGGGTGGCCTGCACCTGGGGAGAGGGGACGGGCGGACAGGAGCTAGGGCTACAAGGTCAACTAAGGCCACGATTTGAAGGGCTTCTGATGACATGCCACTTGGCCTTCATCTTGTAGGTCATGGGAACGGAACAGAAGCGTTTAAGCAGAGAAGGGGCAGGAGATCTGTGTCGCAGGAAGGTCACTCTGGCACATACGGGGGAGGAGTCCCTGGGAGGAAGGGAGCAGAGCCCAGAGGCCCCTGCAACGGTCTCTGCAGGAAATCTGGGGGTCTGGCCCAGGCCAGGGGATGCGGGCACCAAGAGGAGGGGTGGAGTGTCTGTAAGCATCTCCGAAACAGTGAAAATCAAAACCCTTACCTTACTCCCTGGTGGTCCATGAGTTCAGCTAAACAAACCTGCCTCCGACTCCAGCCAGCAGGAGCAAGAGCATTTGACATGCTTGTTGATTAGGATTAAGAAACTTTTCCCCTTTATTGAGGGTCAAGTGAATTATTAGGTGGAAAAAAGAGAGAGAAAGACATACAAAAGTGAATGATTTAATTTTATAGTTTTTCCTTAGTGGAAACAATGCATGATAGGTCAGCATTTTCAAATTGTCTTTCATGGGTCATAAAGTGTAGTCCACTGAAAACAATCTATTTTTTTCTTTTGTTTTTTAAAATCCGCCCCCCCACCACTGGAAACAATCTTTATTTCCATAGACAGAGAGGGAGGGCAAGGGGGGTGGAAGGAGGGGAGGTCCCAGGAGGAGGAGGGGAGAGTGGCCCGAGACAGGCGGGTGCTGTGCTGGGCCAGAGGGGCTGCTTGGGAACCTTGCAACTGACAGATCCAGAGTTCGAATCTCAGCCAAGGTCCCCACTGTTCTCAACCTCAGTTGTCTGGTCTGTCAAATGGGTCTCATCACCTCCTTCCCATGTGGCACAGAGAAATGTTACTGGATCAGCACCTCGAAGAGATCAGGTGGCTCTGGCCACCCGACTGGAGTCAGATGAAAGAAAGTGCTCAGTAGACTTCCAGACACCTAGAAGGCTCTTAAGACAAGGGCTGTTGTTGTTATTATTATTATTATTATTCTAGCTTTATGGACGATGCTGTTGTTGAAATCTCCGAAGACTTGTTGCTTCATGGGATGGCTCAGGGTGGAGGGTGCTCTCTCGGAATTTCCATGCAGGGCTGGCCCAGTGGCACCCCCCGGTCCTGTGTCCCCGAGCTCTGTCACTGCTGGGTCCCCACCAGCTGGTGCCCAGGCGCTGACACAGCAGGGCCCCCCTGCTCTCTGCCCCTCAGTGCCCTCCACTAAGGCCTCCCCCTGGCTTTTACTTCTCTTCCTGGGAAACCCCCCAGGGAGGAGGAGGAGGTGAGGAAGATGAAATTCAGGATGTGAGTTCCCATGCGGCCACCACTTCTCCTTCACTCTTCCTCTTCCTTCCTCGCTAGCTGCTGCCAGCTTCCCCCTCCTGGCCCTAGCGGTGGGCAGCAGGGCAGAGGCTGTGGGAAGCTGGCACCAGTGCAGTCCCCGGCCTGGGGGCAGCCCAGACCCGTCTCCAGCGGCCACACCTGGGTGTCGACTTGCTGCAGCTGAACATCTCCACCTCTGAGTCCCACAGGCACCTCCAAGTGTCCAAAGTGCTCAGAACCTGGCACTGCCCTTCTCGGACCCGTCTCCTTTATTTCAGCAAATGGCACCATCATCAGCCCAGTCAAATGCCTTGGCTCAAGCGATCCTCCTGCCTCAGCCTCCTAAGCAACTGGGACTACAGGCATGCGCCACCATGCCCGGCTAATTTTTTTCTATTTTTAGTAGAGATTGGTCTCACTCTTGCTCAGGCTGGTCTCGAACTCCTGAGCTCAAGCCATCCTCCTGCCTCGGCCTCCCAGAGTGCCAGGATTACAGGCATGAGCCACTGTGCCCAGCTGCAAGAAATTTAACTAAAAAACATTAGCAATTTTATAAATGGAAAACCAGCATCGTTTGCCATAACTACAAAGTAAAGATACGACGACAACAAAACAATGTCTTCAAGTACAAAGCCTTCTTTCTCTGTTTAAAAGAAAGAATGAAAGTTATTGAAGACTCAGACTCGCTAAGTGCAGAAAAGGGACTCTTTCTTCAGTGCAAGCAGGACTGAAAGAAAATTGAAAAGGAAACAGCCTTTTTCTCTGTGGGATTCAGTGCCATTTAGTATATTAAAACCTTGCTCATGTATCACCTAAAATGATCTCACATCCCCCCCGGAACAGAGCCCAACATCTAGGAAACTGTGGCCCTGTGGCCTGGCCAGGACAGACAACACCGACTTCAGCTCCCACCTTGGCCGATAACCGGCTTCAGTTTGCCCCTCTGTAAAATGAATAATCCGAACGACGCCTGGGGCTGCCGCCAGGATCAAATGAGATGTCACATGGTGTCCCTCGATTGTCTCAGCTCTGCTGCTTACCATCTGGGCACAACCTCGGGTAACTTATCTCACCTCCTGGGACCTCTGTTTCCTCATCTCCAAAATGGAATCTGCTTTGGAAGGTTGTAAAGCACTTTATTCAATAAATATTTATTGAGCACCTACTATGTGCCATGCACCACTCTTTGAGGTGGGGAGACAGCAGTGAAGAAACCAGACAAAACCCCTGCTTTCACGGGGTTTATATTCAGAGAGAGGAGGAAAGGTGCTGAGCAGGACAAACTAAAATAGAAAGTACAGTGTGGTGAGAAGTGGAAAAAATAAGGCAGGGTGCGTGGCGGGGCAGGAGTGCAATTCGAAGAAGGGCAATCAGAGACGGCGTCTAGACCAGCTGATCTTTGGGTGCTACCTGAAGTAGGTGAGGAGGGCAGGAGACATCCAGAGGGCATGAGGCCCCGAGGAAATTTGGTTTTGACTTGGAGTGAAACTTTAGCTTATTGCCGGGCACGTGATAAGTGTTTAATTCATGGAAGCTCTAAGAATTATCATTCTTGTGATTAGTTAGCCTCGTCTTCCGGGGGTGCCTTGGTGGTCATCAGGTTCCCGGAGTAACACGCAGAGGCCTCCCCTGCCCTGCCGTCAGCCGCTGGCCCTGGGTTACTGGAAGGCAGCAGGGACAGGCATGGCTGGACCACAGCCAGGCATTCCTGACCCACCCACCCCTCTCAGATTGCCCCCACGCCCGCCACACCCCTGCCGCTTGCTGGGCAGTGGGCACAGGGAATGCTGGGGCAGCTGAGGGGATGGGAGGCGCCTCTGCCCCCCAACTTGGGGGCCTAATGAAAGCCACAACAATAACGCTGGCAGTGACCGCTTCCTGAACCCGAACCGCACGTCAGGGTCAGCGTTAGACGCTGAGAGCCTTTGCAACACCTCACAGGGCCTTTCAGAGAGGTCACGCTGGCGAGTTGCCCCCATGTCTGTGACCTCCAGGGGCTTTGCTCTGCTCCGCCATACGGGGGGGTCCTCTCTGATGGACTCCCAGGTCAGTCCTGGTGGCCCCAAGAGAGGAATCTTGCAGATCCTGCCACCAGCACTGCCACTGCAGCAGGCCCAGGCAGGCCCACTCGGTCCTCAGTGACTGCGATGCCGCAGAGGAAGAATCAGGTTTCCCCAGCCCCATGCAGCTAAGTCAGGCCTTTTCCCAGGACTACAGGGACTGGGCTGTGCCCTGAACTTGGCCTCCAGCCCAGGCTGGGCACCTGGGCCCTGCTCCTTACCTATCTGACCCAACCTGCAACCACACTCACTCCCTCACTCTGCTGCAGCCACCCTGGCCTCCCTGCACAACCCTGGGAACCCGGCCAAAGGGCTCCCTCCTCCAGGCCTTTGCACTTGCTGTTCCTTGTACCTAGGTGTGGTACCTGCTCAAATGCCACCTTCTGATCAAAGCCTCCCTTGGGGCCGGGCGCAGTGGCTCACGCCTGTAATCCCAGCACTCTGGGAGGCTGAGGCAAGAGGATCACTCAAGGTCAGGAATTCGAAACCAGCCTGAGCAAGAGCGAGACGCGTCTCTACTGAAAATAGAAAGAAATTAATTGGTCAACTAAAAATATATAGAAAAAATTAGCCGGGCATGGTGGCGCATGCCAGTAGTCCCAGCTACTCGGGAGGCTGAGGCAGGATTGCTTGAGCCCAGGAGTGTGAGGTTGCTGTGAGCTAGGCTGACGCCACAGCACTCTAGCCTGGGCAACAAAGTGAGACTCTGTCTCAAAAATAAATAAATAAATAAATAAATAGCCTCCCTTGGCTACCAGGACTGAGCCCCAAGCCCAGCCCTGTTCTCCATAGACGCACCCACTACTCCACCACCTGCTTTCCTGCTTTATCTCGTTTATGGTCTGTCTCCCAGGAGGGCCACCTTTGACTGGGCAGGAAGAGCCTCTGCCCTGCTCTTCTGCCTCTCCCCATGGGGCTAAGGTAACGTGTCCCCCTCCCTGCCCTCTAGACCATTCCCTGCCCCAACAGCCACAGGCCCTCCCCAGGTCTGTCCTGAGGGCAGCCAGCACCGCCTAGGTGCAGCCCAGGCTGGTCTCGAACTCCTGGCCTCAAGTGATCCTTCCACCTTGGCCTCCCAAAGTGCTGGCATTACAGGTGTGAGCCACTGTGCCCACAGAATATCTTTTATTGAACAGTTTATGGCCTTGACAAATATAGTACGTGGGTGCTACACACACTTTTGTCCAGAGGCCCCATATGTTAGGGCTGGGATTTTTAACTGTTTTCTGCATTTCTGTCTCCCTAAGCACCTAGAACAATGCCTGGCACACAACTTGTGCTCAGTAAATAGTTGTTCAATAAATGAATAAAAAAGCCCCAGGGTGGTGGCCACATATTTAAGGGGACCCCAGAAGTGGCTGGGAATGCTGTGCCTTTTCTGTGTCTGGGCCACAGAGGCTCAGGGTTGGGGCCCACCTTTGCCCTGGGGAGGGCTGTAGCATCTGAAGGCATCCCTACTGCCTGCCTGCCTGGCCCCATCTGGAGCTGGAGGGTTTTATTCTAATAGTACAAAGAGCCCATACTTGGGAACCAAGGAGACCTAGATCCTAAAAGTGTCACTGTTGCTTCCTGGCTGTATGTGGCCATTAATCTGACTCTCAATTTCCGTTTTTTTTTTTTTTTTTGAGACAGAGTCTCACTATGTTGCGCAGCGTAGAGTGAGTGCAGTGGTGTCAGCCTAGCTCACAGCAACCTCAAACTCCTGGGCTCAAGCGATTCTCCTGCCTCAGCCTCCCGAGTACCTGGGACTACAGGCGTACACCACCATGCCCAGCTAGTTTTTTCTATATATTTTTAGTTGTCCAGTTAATTTCTTTCTATTTTTAGTAGAGACGGGGTCTCACTCTTGCTCAGGCTGGTTTCAAACTCCTGACCTTGAGCGAACACCCACCTCGGCCTCCCAGAGTGTTAGGATTACAGGCGTGAGCCACCGCGCACAGCCTTCAATTTCTTTTTAAAAAGGGAGCCACAAAAGCTCTCTCTCCATGGTCGTGAACGCCTCCCCGTATGTGACGGGCATGGCCAGTCATAGTGCTATAAACATTTGACAGCTGCTACTGCTGCCACCACCACTATCTTCCGCAGAGCGTCCCAGGCGGTTCCTTACAGGGGACTGTCCCATCCCAGGAGGTGCGACAGGCGGTGGCTGCAGGTCAGGTGAACAGCGCCCTCTGCTGGCCTTTTGGGGAAACTGCAACCACTCTGAGCAGGGATGTTCCCAGAAGTCTGGGAATCCCTGGGAATTCCAGGTGCTGGGGAGTGCAGTCTCCCGCCAGGGTGGGAATGTGGAGCCAAAGGACCAACAGTTTGCCCTGCCAGCCCCTCAGCCCCCACAATCGTAGCAATAACAACCATAATGCTTGTAGACAGGCACACTCTTTGGAGCACGTTCCAGGTAATAACTAACTCATTTGCTCCCATATTTTACAGATGAGAAGACTGAGGCAGACAGAAGTGACTTATCCAAGGCCTCATGCCTGGAAGTGCCAGGATTTGAACTTGTGCCCTGCCCCACGCCTCCTTGCTGGATTATTTTGGTGGGAGGCAGGAGGTAGGTTCTGCCTTTAGTCTGAAGGGAGTTGGCCCTGTGGAGTTCCCCAGTTAGCTTGGAACTGCACAGGGTGTGGGCTGCAACAGGGGCTTCCCAGGGTGAAAGCCCCCATGCTTTCGATGGCAGGCTCACTGCCCGGCTGACCTCAGGGACCCTCCCTGACTGGCCACCCCTTAGCAGTTCCCTGGCTAGGCCTCCTCCTGTGTCCCTTTGGGGACCTGGGGTGGGCAAGGAGATCCATGCCTGGCACATGCCTGGCACGGGGGCTGGTAATCTGGGGCCTCCGCTCCTTACCTACCTTCCAGGAATGAGAAGGACCCAAGCCCCTTAGGCCTCGTGAGGGCCTGGGCAAAGCCCACCTGGGTAGACAGGTCCTAGCTACAGCCCTTTGGGAGGAAAAAAGGATTTTGGGGCTAGTGACAAGGGAAAAGGCATGGTGTGAAGTGAGGCCTGGGCACTGGCCCATCGCTGTCCCCACTGCAGGGGACTGAGGGAGGGCCCTCTTTACAGCCTCTTACAACCTCTGTCATTTTCCATCTGTAAAATGACAGAGCTGGATCGGGGCAATTTTCAAGCTGCTCTGCGTTTGGGGTCCATAAGGAGACACACTGGGAGGACGAAGCTAGAGAAAGTCTCTGGGTACCCCCAACCCCTTCTTCCAGTAAAGCTCCATTGTTATTAGCTTTTCTGTTGGAGTTGGGTTCTGGGATTTTGGCTTTTAAATGTCTGGGAAAAAAAGATCACTTAGTAGAATGAGTTCGAGGGGTCCTTTCAGGACCGACCAGTCATCCAAAACTGACCCCTCCACTCAAGACAGCCCTGACCTCCACCGGGACCACGTTCCCCCTCTCGCACCCCCAGCAGAGTGGGGGACTGGCTTTGAGGCATCTGCAAAGGTGGATGTTCCAGGGTGTTTGACATTAAGGGCAAAAAACTGGAATTACTGATGTCCGTGGATGATGGTGAGAGTAAATAAATGATAACACATCCAAGCGGGATGCGTTGGGGACAATAAGGCAGTCCCACATGCCCCGTTATGAAAAGGTATAATGCAAAATGTGTGTGTAATGCACAAGGCTGAAAACATTGGAAGGAAGCACACCCAACTGTCGAAGCACTGCATGTGAAGGGTTAGCAAGTCAGACATTCAGGCTGTCCTCGTTAGTATGGCAGGCCACGTGGCTTGTGTCATAGCCACTGTGACTGGTCAGCACTGGAGACTTCTCACTGCAAATATTTTGACTTCTTGTTGCAGGCCCTAACAACCAGAGTCCTAAGATTCCACATGCAGATGAGAAGCAGGCCCAGGGCGAGAGAGTGACTTAACATCGTCCCCATCAGAGACCAGGCCCTTCTTTCTAAGCCACTCAGAGGCTGGTGACTGGTTCCATTGCCAGGGGAGTCTAGATCCATCCAACAGAGGCCAGGCTAGGCCAAGAAAAGCTGCTTTTCCTCCAAAAATCTCAGGAGAAAGCCAATCCGAGCAGGAGCTGTTTCTTTTTATTATTAGCCTCAGCCGAAGATGGGGTTTCTGTGCTTTATTCAGATTTCTCAGGGCGGAGAGGAAGGGGCAGCAGGTGTCTACAGGCAGAGACACCTAATCCTCCCACAGCCCTGTTATCAGCGAAAGCAGCAGGAAACCCAGGCTGCAGCTCAGTGGGAGTGGCAAGAGGTGGCTTTGGTCCAAGGGTGCTGGGGACCAAGGACAGGTGAGTTTTCTCATCCTACTTAATTCCCGTTTGATTTCCCCATCTCCAGGATCTGAGGATTCAGGGCACCCACAGCCTCATCCTGCAGCCTGGGCAGCAAACTCGAGTGGGCATCACAACCACCCCGAGGGCTTGCTGAAGCACCGCAGGGCCCCACCCAGTGTCTGATGCAGCAGGTGATGCCGTGGGTGCAGGGTCTGTCTGGGAGCACCACGGCTTTGCAGAATGAGTCACTCTTGTGGGAAGTAAACATTTATTTCCACGTCAGTAGTTCCTTCAGCTTCACTTCAGATCCATTTCTTTTGATTAATTGCAAAGAAAATCTTGAACTTCACATTAGCGAAGATACATATGGTCTTGAACTCCTGGCCTCAAGCAATCCTCCTGCCTCCCGTAGTGCTGGGATTACAGGCCTGAGCCACTGCGCCCTGCCTACAGACACTAATGGAATTGTTCTAGCGCTGCTGCCTATTCATCCTTATTTCTGCATTTGTGTCCTGGCATTGTCAGGAATGTCCCAATGTCACTGAGATCCTGGCTGGGTTCTCTAATTTTCTGTTTTGCTTGACGTTGATGACCAGGTGTCACATATGGCACTGCAGGGAGGGAGCAGCCACTGTTGCGGGAAAGAGTTCACCTGGGCTCTGGGGGCGCTCAGCCCGAGGGTGAGGAGGTTACTAGTTCTTTCACACAGAGGAGCAGCTCGGACTTTGCAGGGAGGAGGGCAGGAGGTTTCCCCTCCACCCAAGCCCACCCGTGAGCCGGGGCATGGAAGCCAATCTTGCACTTCCTCTACCATGCAGAGGATGCTGGGGTGAAGCCAGCAGGGTTAAGAGAGCCTCCTCCCTTTGCACAACTCGGGAAATTCTAAACACCACTGAATTGTACACTTTAAATAGGTAAATGGTATGGTATGTGAATTAGATGCCAATAGAGCTTTTTTTTTTTTGAGACAGAGTCTCACTCTGTTGCCCGAGCTATAGTGCCGTGGTGTCAGCCTAGCTCACAGCAATCTCCAACTCCTGGGCTCAAGCGATCCTCCTGCCTCAGCTTCCCGAGTAGCTGGAACTATAGGCATGAACCACCATGCCTGGCTAATTTTTCCATATATATTTTTTTAGTTGTCCAGCTCATTTCTTTCTATTTTTAGTAGAGACAGGGTCTTGCTCTTGCTCAAGCTGGTCTCGAACTCCTGACCTCGATTGATCCTCCTGCCTGGGCCTCCCAGAGTGCTAGGATTACAGGCGTGAGCTACCGCACCCAGCCTAAAGCTTTTAATAAAAAAAAAAAAAAAAAAAAAAAAAAATTCACTCCTCTGGCACCTCTGGGAAAAGTTCCTTTAATAAAAAAGTTCCGGTACATTTACACGATTGTCATCACCCTTCATCTATAGCACATGACGGGGAAAATAAAAAATAAAGGACAACCTAGACACGCGTGGTATAAAAACGCAGCAATCCATCCGAGTGGGAGGTCTCACGGCCTGGAAATCAGAGGAATGGCGGGGCCAGTGAGCCAGGTGGCTCTGGCTGTGCTTCCGGAGGACCCGCCTCTAACTCTTTGAAATCAGCATTAAAAATATTCATGTTGTACTAAGAGGTGGCCTCTTTCTAAGCAGAAGGGTCCATTCCAGAGATGGAGTCAACACGGGTCAGAGCAGGCCCAGGCCACGGGGCTGGGCATTTAGTGGCAGACGAGAGACTCCTGGAAACAGCCCCTGGGGCAACCCTGACCTAGGCAGAGAGGTCCCAGCGCTGATGCCAACCTGCCCAGGTCATCTACCCTGAAAGGCTTGGAAACCAACCCCTCCAAGACTCACAGCCTCTCCCTTCCGAGTTGCTAAAGCCACTTCCTGACAAGCTCTGAAGGCCTTGGCTGAAAGAGGGGACAGAGACCCCTCGGAGATGCCGCTGTGGCCTGAAGTTTAGTCCCCTGCCCCGAGGGCGGGCGGCCTAGTTGTCCTCGCCGCCGCCGTACATGTCCGCCAGCTTCTTGAAGCGGCTGCCCCACTCACTCAGGTAGTCGTAGTCCTGGTCCTGGTCCGAGGCCGAGGAGGTGAGGGAGCTGAGCGAGGCGGCATCCGAGCCGCTGCCCTCGTAGTCGAACACCAGCAGGGAGTCGTAGGGCGGCGCGGTGGGGTCCGTGTTCGCCGCCTTCAGGTTCTATGGGACAGAACAGGGGGTTAGGAGCGGCGGGGCCCTGATGCTTGCTGGCTGTGGGCCTCTGTGTCCTCATCTGTGAGGCCACCTCCCCTCCTTTAAGGTTTTGAGTACTTAGCACAGGGACCAGCACTCAGCAAGTGCTCAGCAAATAGGCCAGTGGCCGAGGGCAAGGGCTCTGCGGTCAGACAGGCTGAGCCAGAACTCAGACCCCACCTGCTAGAGACCCTGGGACGGGTCCCTCTTAACTCTTCTATGCCTTTGTCTAGAGGGGTTGTCTAAGAGGGGTTAAGAGATCCCTCTTAACTCTTCTATGCCTTTGTCTCCTTGTCTGTGAAACGGTGATACTTCATATAGTTTTACAGGAATAAATTAACATATGCAAATATATGTAAAGCACTTATTAGAATGGTACCTGGCAATCATAGCTATCATCACCTAATAAATGCCACACGCTAGGTCAGTAGTTCCCAAACTTAAATTACCTGGAGAACCTTTTTAAAATTCTGAAGCCCCGGCCGGGCGCAGTGGCTCACGCCTGTAATCCTAGCACTCTGGGAGGCCAAAGCAGGAGGATTGCTCAAGGTCAGGAGTTCAAAACCAACCTGAGCAAGAGCGAGACCCCGTCTCTACTAAAAAAAAAAAAAAAAAAAAAAAAAAGAATGAAAATAATTGGCCAACTAAAAATATATAGAAAAAATTAGCCGGGCATGGTGGCACATGCCTGTAGTCCCAGCTACTCGGGAGGCTGAGGCAGAAGGATTGCTTGAGCCCAGGAGTTTGAGGTTGCTGTGAGTTAGGCGGACGCCACGGCACTC
>CAUYRT010097321.1:0-72627 GCA_963574885.1 Lepilemur ruficaudatus
ACACAGTAGATAAAGTTTGTTCATTTCACCATTCAAATCTTCTATGTCTCTGCTGACGTTTTGTCTCCTTGACATATTAAAGTTGGAGGAGTTTTGTTAAAATGTTTATTACCCTGTTGGACCTTTTGATTCCTCCCTGCGGTTCTGTCCATTTCTGCTTCGTGTATTTGGGAGTCTCTAATTCCGCGTTTAGACTAGTTGAATCTTTGAACTGATTTGATGTCTATCCTTAGGTACAGACTTTATTGTTGATAATGTTTTTAAATCTTAAAACAGTTTTTATCCAATATTAATAAAGATATGCTAAATTTTGTGGGGCATAGAATTCTAGCCTGACATTTATTTTTCCTGAACATTTTGAAGGTAGTATTTACTGTCTCTCACATCTCTTGTGACTTCTGAGTCTAGGTGGATCTATCCTTTTCCTCTGGCTGCTTTTAAGATCATTTTGGGCTGGGTGCGGTGGCTTACGCCTGTAATCCTAGCACTCTGGGAGGCCGACGTGGGAGGATTGCTTGAGCTCAGGAATTCAAGACCAGCCTGAGGGGCAAGACTGAGACCCGTCTCTACTAAAAATAGAAAAATTAGCCAGGTGCAGTGGCACATGCCTGTAGTCCCAGCTACTCGGGAGGCTGAGGCAGGAGGATCGCTTGAGCCCAGGAGTGTGAGGTTCCTGTGAGCTAGGCTGATGCCACAGCACTCTAGCCTGGGCAATAGAGTGAGACTCTGTCTCAAAAAAAAAAAAAGAAAATGCTCACAGCAGCCTTGCTCATGATAGCCCCACTGTAAACAATGCATACACCCATTATCAGGGGCATAGATAAATAGATTATGGCATAGTAATACAATAAAATATAACATGGTAATAAAAATAAGTGGCCGGCAACTGCATGAAACCACCTAGATGAACCTTACTAACAATGCTGAGAGAAATAGCCAGATGCAAAAAAATATATGCAGAATGATTCCGTCCGTAGAAAGTTCAAAAACAGACAAAACTAATTTCTAGTATTTCAGATGCATAAGTACATGGAACTGTAATGAGATGCAAGGACATGAGTAACATAAAAGGATGGTTACTGAGGCATGATAAAAACACATGGGGTGCTTCTCGTGTCATTTTATAATTATTCTGTCCATTTTTGTCTTGTACTTTTTTTGTGTGTGTCCTATTTTATAATTGTTGAAAAGTTCTCAACAAAATGACGCGGAGAGTGCTCACCACAGTCAGACCTGCCGCGAGGCTGTGCTGCAGGGGGAAGCAGGTGGCCCCAGGAGGGAAATCTGAGACGCGCGAGGAAATGGTGAGCAACGACGTGGAGAGCACGCTTTGCTGGGTTTTATGTCAGTATTTGCCTGCTCTATCTTTCCCCCTCCTTTTACTTTCAAATGTTCTATGTTTCATGCCTTTGTAAAGAGATTTAAAAAAAAAATGTGTGTATAGCTTAACAGAATATATCAATATATTAGCCCTTTCCCCAAATAATACAAGACAGACCTCAGAACACTTTGATGCTGGCCACCCTCTCCTGCCTGGCTTCTTAGTTCTGTCCTATATTTTAAGTCTGTTCTTTTCTGTTTGCATCCTGAAATTCTACCTTATTGCTGTAATTTTACATGGACAGGATTTGTTGAATGGTTTCTTTGTGACTACATCTTTTATTTCTTTAACTATTCTATATTCTATATTTTACATCTGAAAATCTCCAAATCTTTAGTCCTTATTACATTGGGTTTGTATATCTAACTGTCTGCTGCTCTGGCCCTGCCAGGCCCCATTCCCTTGTGCAGGAGGTGTGGTATCTTTGGAGACATACCCTATCTCTTGTCAGGTCAGCTATATCTCAAAAAAATATGTTTTTTAGGGTTTAGCTGTTCTCAGCCATGATGCCATAATGCTAGAAGCAGAAGTCTCCTTTTATCTTCTAATAATTTCCTTTCCTTTTCTTTTTTCTTTTTTTATTTATTTTTCTTCTTTTCTTTTCTTTTATTTTTTTTGAGACAGAGTCTCACTGTGTTGCCCAGGCTAGAGCGCCATGGCGTCAGCCCAGCTCACAGCAACCTCCAACTCCTGGGCTCAAGCGATCCTTCTGCCTCAGCCTTCCAAGTAGCTGGGACTACAGGCATGCACCACCATGCCCGGCTAATTTTTTCTATATATTTTTAGGTGGCCAATTAATTTCTTTCTATTTTTAGTAGAGACGAGGTCTTGCTCTTGCTCAGGCTGGTCTCGGACTCCTGACCTCGAGGGATCCGCCTGCCTCGGCCTCCCAGAGTGCTAGGATTACAGGCATGAGCCACCGCACCTGGCCAGTTTCCTTTTCTACTTACATCCTTCTGCATGGCTTGTGTTGTTTGCACTAAAGACCAAATATTAAGAGTGATTTTCTCCAGTGGTATAAAGTAGTCATCTATCCTTTTGTCTGCAAGAACAGCAACCCCTTCTTTTGGAGAACTACTTCTCTCTCAGCGTGACCACACCACTAGTAATCATAGAACTCTGCCATTCAGACTTCAGGGCTGGGTCACGTGACCCTAGATGGTCAATCAGAGTCCTTCCCTGGGATTTTATGAGCTAGAGTGGGAAGAGAAGCTTTTTCCTCTTTGGGGAGACATGGTAAGGATGTGAGTGCAGTGAGGCTGGCAGTCATGCTTCCCATGCATGGGGGAAAGCCTGCTGAGGATGGAGCCACAAGCTGAGAGATGAACAAAAGTGGGAGAGAGGTGGGGGCCGCAGTATTCCCCGTGTGGTCTGTGGTTTGATCATGCAAATCTGAACATGCTCCCTTTGCTGCTTGGGTTTTCTATCTTTTGCAGCCTTACCTCTTACATGGTAAGATAATGGATGGTTATTATTTTGTTTTCTGTCTTTCTATATTTTAAAAATGTTTTATCATTTATAAATTTTTAACAATAAAAATGTATTAATAAAAAATATTATTAATAAATCCTGCCTTAATTTATTTGATGAAGCAAATATCCTCACCCTAATTGGTTTCTGAAAAATGAGGTCTCCACATGTTGGGTTTGGCTAAAACAGGGACGCATGGGATGGTGAGGACTCAGTCGTATGTCTGTCCTGGTGATGATGAGTGAGACACGTACCTTCCATGTGAAAGGCAGGCTGGGCTTGGTTGTTCCAAGTGTCTGTGGTGTGCCTGATGATGGGGCAGTGGCTTTGGAGCTCCCTGCCCTGTATCACCTCTGCCTCTGACTCCCCTTCATTGGGCTGTAATGTTTGAGGGCTGCACAGTCAACTTGCTGTCCCCAGTGTCCAGCACTGAACCAGCAAGAAATGTTTTTGATTAAGTGACTCATGCCAGATCTCACATTGTTTTTTTCTTTTTCTTTTTTTGTAGTTACGGGGTCTTGCTCTTGCTCAGGCTGGTCTCGAACTTCTGGCCTCAAGCGATCCTCCAGACTTGGGCTCCTGAAGTGCTAGGATTACAGGCATGAGCCACCAAGAACAGTCCAGATCTCATATTTTGAGTTAGGCACCCAATATCCTTTTTTGACTGGTTCTGATCCTACCAAGCTGTGAGGTCTTGAGCAAATCACTTGGCTTCTCTGAGTCTCAGTTTCCTCTTCTATAAAATGGGCTTAATAATCAGTCTTCTGGCCAGGTGTAGTGGCTCATGCCTGTAATCCCAGTACTTTGGGAGGCTGAGGTGGGAGGATGGCTTGAGCCCAGAAGTTTAAGACCAGCCTGGGCAACATAACAAGACCCATCTCTACAAAAAATGCCAAGCCATACATGGTGGCACATGCCTGTAGTCCCAGCTACTCAGGAGGCTGAAGCAGGAGGATCACTTGAGGCTAGGAGTTTGAGGCTGCAGTGAGCTGTGATTGTGTCACTGCACCCCAGCCTGGGTGACAGAACAGAGTGAGACCCTGTGTCTAAAAAAAACTAGTCCTTTGCCGGTGGTTGTAAGAATTAGACACAGTGCACAGAGCCGACATTCAACAAAAGTGAAAAAAGTTTTAAATGAGGCTTTTCCTGTTGTCACTTAGGAATCCAAGTTGGAACAAAGAAGCATTAGGACTCACAGTCTAGAGACAGGGACATGACTGGGTGGCAGACTCCCCTCCAGGACCTATTAAAAAGTGGCTGAACCAGTTCTGCTTCTCCTGAACATTCTGCCAGTTACCAGCAGGGGTGTTTCTTTACTAAACCAAGTAACTGGTGAAGTCACCCAATTTCCCTCTGCCTCAGGCACCTTGCCTGTAAAATGGGGATAATAATAGTGCCCACCTCCTAAGGTTGCTATGAGGATTGAATGAGTCAATGTATGTAAAGAACAGTGACCAGGACCTGGAAGCGATACTGTGTCTGCTATTAATATACCCCCATTCCCACCTGCCCCTACCTCTCACCTGGGTCTGTATGAGCAGGAGCTTAGGAAATCTAGAGAAATCCCAGGGGAGAGGGCAGTGGCTTTTCCCTCCCCCTTGTCAAGCCACTTATTGGGGGGGGACACTAAGGACTTCTCTCTTAGAGGGCGGGGGCGCCTGTAGAAAGGGGAGCCCCCATTTCATTCTCACTGAGAGGGACATCTGCCTCCTCGGTGGTCGGGCTGGTCTTCCTCACGCCCACCTGAGCAGGGAAAGAAGAGTGGCCGAAGGCGGCTGGGGCAGGAGGGCAGGGCTGCTTACACGGCCACTGCTCTGTCAGGGTGAGGGAGTCTCCCGTGGCCAAGTGGACTCTGGGAGTGTTGGAACCATTTTGCTTGTGTCCTCCAGGAGGGCTGGCACTGGACAAGGGACCCTCAGCGGCGGGAGTTGGGGTGGATCCTGTGGGAGCTGAGGGGTGGTGGGAGGAGTGGGGCCTGCACAGGGGTCCCTGACAGGGTGCTGAATAGGCAGGGACCCAGCCAGGACCCTGCCAGCCCATCACGCACACCACGAAAGCCAGCTCCGGAGCGCCGCACAGGAGGCAGGGGCCAGTGAAACGGGGCCCCATCTCTCCCTCTCCCGCCTTCCGGCCCCAGCTCCTGCAGGGGGAGGCAGGACGCTGGCATGGCAGAGGGCCAGGGAAGGAAGAGGGGAGCATTTGATCAGATGTGAGGTGGAATTTAAGTTGGCACTAGCTGGGACTGGGCTTTTTGTATCTGAAAGTCACCAGAAAGCCACAGGACCTGCTAGAGACTGTGTTAAGAGACAGGAAGAGGCTGAGGCAGGTGAGTGGTCTCTCCTCACACTGATTTTGTGCCCCCTCCCGCACCTTCTCCCCCAAGTGTCCAGCTTAGCATGGGGCTTTAGCGGGCGGTAGCACAAGGAATTTGGCGTCAATGACCCCTGAAGTGAAGCTAAGCCTCCTGCCCTTGCCAGGCAGGATGCAGGTGACACTGATGCTCAGGAGGCTCTCCCTTGGGCTGACAACCCCGCCAGAGCCATGGTTTATGGCAGTGCCACCCAGGAAGCCGACCCTGGAGGCCAAGGGGGAGGGCAAGGCTGTTGAACTGCATCAGCTGGGCATGGGCTGGATATCCACCCTTCCTCCCATCCTTTCTCCCTAGGGGTGAGGCTCAGGCCAGGGTCAGCTGACAGCAAAAGGTCCTTAGAGACCCAGAGGGCCAAGGCCGATGACTTAGAGCAGCAGCAGGAAGCCCAGCCCAGGGCAGAGAGATGGCCCCCTGGTGGCTCTCAGCCCAGGCCCGACGGAGGGCACAGGGTCAGCGGGCAGCAGTGTGGGCCACCGCAGGCAACAGGGCCCCAGAGAAGGCGTGCTGGGTGGGCTGGGGACAGCCCACGCCTGAGACCAGCTGAGGAAACCAGGTCGCAGTCAAGGAGCCGGGTCCCAGGGGCTCCTGCCAAAGCCAGGTGTCTGGGGCTGGGGCCCACCAAGGCCACCACTGGCCTGGCCCTAAGATGCTGCCTCGGACAGCGGACAGCTCTCTGTCTGGGTACGTTGTACCTATCACTGCTTTTGTGAGGCCTTTTATTTATTTTTTCTATTTGTATAAATTTAAGGGGTATAAGTGCAGTTTTGTTACATGGATATATTATTGTGAAGTCTGGGCTTTGGTACATCCGTCACTCAAATAGTGTACATTGTCCCCATTACGTAAACTCTCGTCACCCCCCCCCCGCCCGCTGAGTCCCCACTGTCCCTCATGCCACCCCCTCCGTCCGCGCGTGTGTGCTGTTTAGCTCCTGCTTGTGAGAACATGCGGTTTGGCTGTTTCTGAGTTGTTGCACTTAAGATGACGGCATCAGGTCTTCTGATCGAAGCCTCCAGCTTGCCGAGTGAAGGCGGTGGACCTTTCCCGGGCCGTGTGCGCTGTCTAGAGACCGCCTTCTCGAGCCTCGGTTTCCTCGCTCGTGAATGGGGCGGAATGCTGAGCAGAGGGGCAGCTGTCGGGGTGAATGAATAGCGTGCAGGGCCTGGCGAGCGCCGGGCACAGCAGGTGCCTAGTGACGCCAGGTTGTTCCCCTCCCCCTCCACGCCTGCGGTCCCACAGAGGTCCCCTCCAGAATGGAGAAGGGGAAAACAGGGCCGAGACCGCCAAGAGGGTGTCGGAGCGCCCTCTGCCGGCCGGCCGCAGTCAAGGCTGAGCCCGCGCCGATTCTCTAAGTCCTCCAAGGGCCCAGCCGGGGGCCAGCTGAGGACAGAGCTGTCCTGTCCCTCTTCCTGAGATCACTGTCTCCGCGGGAGGAGGGAGCAGCTCTTGTCCCTGCGGGGGAGGCTATCAGTAGCCACCGTGCACATCTGCTATGGCAGCCTCCCTGACACCTTGCACTGTGATGGTCTCCTGGCTGCCAACACCTGTGGCAGTTGCGCCTGGGGGGAGGGGCGCAGGAGTGATGGGGAGGCTCAGCACAGGCCTGGAGCGTGGAGAGACCATGTCACCTGATCTCAAGTCTGTGATTCCCCTCTCCAGGCTCGTCCTGCCTCTCTGGCCCCCATCGAGTAGCTGCCCTCCCAGACAGTTCTTCACGATTTTAGTGTGGGTCACCTTCTGCCGCTCACGGCAGCCCAGAAGAGAGAGATTTCCATTTCCTCCTGACAGCTACTTTTCAGAGAGGTTAAGGGACTTGGCCAAGACCAGGCTTTGCAGTTGTGTCTCAGACCCAGGCCTCCAAGTCCCGTGTGTCCTTCAAGTTGCTTCTCATAGGATTGTAGAGATTTGATTCCTTGTTATGTGGCGCTTGAGTCGCCCCGCGGCACCTGTGACAACAAGCGGCCATGCGGTGAGGCTGGGGCTCCAGTGCACACTCTGGGTGGCAGGGACCTCACTGGCCCTGAGGCAGCCATTCCTGCTGTGGCCAACGGCTTCAGACTCCTGGTCTTGGGTTCACCATGTGGAACACAGGGCTCCCTGTCTGTGGCTCCTCCTACTGGGCGGAGCTCTCCCTCTTGTGCTGTGGAATGATACTATTCAAACTGCCACCTGGGATATTGGAAGGTGTTTGCTGGGGATCCTCGAGTCTTTCCCTGGTGGAGCCCCGACCCTGCTCCTTCTTCTGTGTTCCCAACATCGACCAGAGTTGGCGTCAGAGGCTCAGCCTCACACTGTCTACACTGGGATTCACGCTGAGCCTACCCTGAGAAGCCCAAGTTGGGGTGCTTCTCCCTCTGCTGTCTCTGCAATCTCTTCCTTCACCCCTGCTGCCGCACCTGCGCTCAGCGTGACTCAGCCGTTTGCATTACCCCACAGCCTCCTCACCGGCCTCCACCCAGCTTTGGCCCCTCGGGGCCATCCCCTCTCCACATCCCAGATGATTTTCCTAAACAATCTTGTCACCAGCTCCAGTGCTTTGTGGTAAGTCCCAACTCCTTCACCTGACAGAGGGGATTCTCTGCCACCACCCATCCTGGACTTTGGCTGAGTTCCTCTTCCCAGCTGCAGGCTCCGGGCCTTTGCCCTCTTTGCTTTGCAAATGTGTGAAGACTTGGGATGGAAGGAACAGAGGCCCCTTTCACTGGTGCAAAGGGGACCATGGTTAGGGGTGGGGAGGGACACGGCGAGGCCTCGGGAAGCAAGCTCATTTCCCCCTCCATCCCTGTGTATGGGCAGATTTTCCTTCCCTCTCGGGCCACAGGGCAGTAATCGTCCCAGTCCCAGTTCATGAATTACAGGTCTGGGCTCGCCGTGAGAGTCAATCTCTCTCTTTCTCTCATCCAAGTTTCTGGGAGAGAACTTCAGGCTGGTGTGAGCCCATTGTCATGTGGGGCAGGGCAGGCGAGAAAACCCAGGAGTGCCCACCACCACAGGAATGACCGAGGTCCTGATGGCCCCAGCCCCTGGTGTTGGCCTGGGCAGCTCCACCCATCCCTGCCACGCAGCTGCCCTGACTTCACCCAGGTCTGAGCCTGGTGCTTCTCTGGGCTCTCAGGTTCTCCCTGCGTAGTGGACAATGTCCATTCAGAATCCTCCTTCTCCTAGAATCCATGCCCCCATAACATATATAGCAGCCACTTTCTGGCCACAGTTGACTGGTTTAGGGTAAGAGAATAAATCCCTTCCCTGTAGATTCTTTTGAAACTGGGATTCAAGGAGTAGTGGCTGATACCGTTCTCATGTGGAATGCAGCGAGAATTAAAGCTCAGATGCTCTTGGAGGCCGTGTGAGTAGGGCATCTGTGGTTTCTTTCCTCATCATCAAGTGATATCCTCCTGATTTTCTTTTGGGAAGCACCCCTCTATCCCATCCCTGTGGTCTGACAGGGGTGGGCCCATCCGCTGTGGTGGGCCAATCAGATTCTCTCCTGGGAGTCTGAGCCTGTGTGGAGATACACAGAGAGACCAGGCAGTTGGGGCTCAGCTACTTGCAATTGCTAAAGTTGTAAAGTTGAAAGGATAGTGCAGTGAACATTCTTGTCCACTTAGATTCACCCACCGCCTGGTGATATTTTGCCACATTTGCTTAAATACACGCACTCAAAATTTTTTCTGAATTGTTTGTAACACTTCATCCCTAAGTCCTTTAGCAAATTCTCTTGAGAGTAAGGACATACTCTTCCATAACCATAATACCACTATCACATTATCCAGTTATCTATTGTTGCATAATGAGTCACCTCAAAACTAACTTAGTGGGTACAAACAACAACAAGTACAGGATTATCTATTTTGGTTCTAGGGGTTGACTGGGTTCAGCCAGGAGGCTCTCACCCACGCTCTCTCTTCAGGTTGTAGTCCAGTGGTAGCTAGGGCTGGAGCTGTCTCAGTTTCCTTCATTGATGTGTCTGGCGGTTGACACTGCCTGCTTACTGGACTTCAGCTGGGCTGTTGGCTGGAACACCTATGAGCGGCCTCTCCATGTGGCCTGGACTTCCTCACCGCATGGCAGCTGGCTTCCAAGGGTCAGGTCCCAGAAAGAGGCAGAAAGTAGAAGGTGCCGGTTCTTTAGGCCTGGTCCCAGACTCTGGCACAGCTTCACTTCTGTCCTCTTCTATCAGTCAAGCAGTCACAGAGCCCAGATATAGGGACACAGCCCCATCTTTTGATTGGAGGAGTGTCAAAGAATTTTGAGGCTATATTTTAAAACTACCACATACTTCATAAATTTAATGTGGATACAGTATTATCTAAAACATAGTCCATATTTAAATTTATCCCAATAATGTCTTTTATAATTATTCTTTATTTTTTTTTCTTTCTTTTTTTATAGAGATGGGGTCACATTACGTTTCCCAAGCTGGAGTGCAGTGGCTACTCACAAGCCCGATCACAGCTCACTGCAGCCTCCAATTCCTGGGCTCAAGTGATCATTCCACCTCGGCTTCCTGAGTAGCTGGTTCTACAGGCATGCTCTTTTATAACTATTTCTTAAAACTCAGCATCTTATCAAGGACTTGCGCTACATTTAGTTATTATAAATCTTTAGTGTCCTAGAACACTCCCCATGTATTTTGTCTTTCATGACATCACCATTTTTAGGAGTCCAGTTGTCTTGTAGAATATCCTACGATCTGTATTTGTCTGATGTTGGGTGGGGGTGGCATGAGTGTAGTCCCCGCTATTTGGGAGGCTGAGGCAGGAGGATTGCTTGAGGTTAGGAGTTTGAGGCCAGCCTGGGCAACGCAGTGAGACACTGTCTCTAAACATACATATATGGCTTTTGGAGGATACACAGAGAAGTCTGGATTTTGGCAGCTGCCATTATCCCAAGGGAATCTGGAAGCCAGCTCAGGTCCTCTTAGTAAACTGGCAGTGACTGTCAGCAGGTTATACATGAGTTGTCAAGTCAGTTCCTGTTATTTTATAATTTTTACAATTTTTGCTTAAATCGGCCAGAGGCATCCTGTTGCTTGCAAGTGGAGAGTCTCAGCTGTAACATCATGTCTCCTGCCGCCTGGATGGAGCTGGACTGCAGGGCAAGCCGGTGCGAGCTAGAGACAGGCAGGGGCTTTGGAGCCCTTGTTTCACATCATCCTGGGCCCAGGGGCATTTCTGGGGACTGGACAGCTCCAGAATTCCACATATTTATTGAAACAAAACACGCTTTCACTGAGCGAACATCAGCACCAGATGAAGGACAGAGCACATGAGCCCCCAGAGGCCTCCTCAAGTCCCTTTTGGTCTCCACCCCCCTCAAAGGTAACCAATGTTCTGACTTCTTTCATGAAAGGCCTGTTTGACATGTCTCTATACTTTGTATAAACGGGATCGCACAAGATAGCACAGTATGTGTGCCTCAGTCCAGCTTCTTCTGTTCAGTATTACTGCTGTGAGTCTCGCCCATGCCGCGTGGATTTAGGTAAATATTTCGAAGGTGAAACTGATAGGATTGCGTATTTACCCAGTGCTGTGGGAAACACCACTTCGTGTCTCAGATTCAATCCCTTCATCCGTACAATGGGGTGATGGTGACAGTACCCAGCTGTTGGTGTTGCAGTTTCCATGATGGGCTCCGTGAGGGGCCCGGAATGGGGCAGAGGCCCCGGGAGCCCTCTCCCTCCCTCTGCCTAGGAGTGGGGCCCCAGCGGGTGAACACACGCACCTCTCCTTGTCCGCACACCCCTTGCTGTTTGCATTTCCGAATTTTGAACTAGCTCTCTTCCTGGAGTGCCTGCCTGTCCCCTTGTCCCCAGTACTTGGGGCCCTGGGAGGACATGGTTGCACTATTAGTAAAAGTATTGCAAGAATAATGATGTGTCCTTCAGGTGTGTGGGGCTTTAGTTGGACGGACATGGCACAGGGGGTGAAGTCCAGATCTCTGCTAAGCTCCCCCAGCCTCTGTAAAGGTGGGGACCATCCTATGTGCCCTTGGGGCTGTGGTGAGGATGAGAGTGGGCTGCCCCGCAACAAGCCTGTACCTGTAATGCCTGATCTCTGAAGCTGCTGCACTTAGCATCACCTGCGACAGCTGAAGCCTGGGTCCTGCACAGAATCTGATTTCATTGGTTTGGGGTGCGGCTTGGACATGGGAAGTTTTAAGAGCTTCTCTCCAGGTAACTCATGTGCCGCAAGGTTGAGAACCAAGGGCCTGGCGCACAGCAGGAGAGCGAGATTTGGAGAGAGAGGCCCGGCTGGTTTCAGGTTTCCAGGCTGGAGTTTGCAATTTCCTGCCGCTGGAGCGCCCCTCCTCGCTCCCTTACACGCCTCCACATGGCACCCCACCCCGTACCCCACCTTCCTCCCACTGAGGAAACCGGGACATCCCTCACCTGCCTCTCCCGGCCCCAGGTACCCCTGGGTTTTGCCGGTGTGCTTGTGCGCGCATCAGAAGCCTCGCCCGCGTTAGAGCAGGTGAGCACAGGAATCCGAGGGGGCGGCTGCCCAGCTGGGAAACAGCCCTGAAATAGACCCCCGCCGCCCCCGCTGCCTCCTCCCGGAATCTGCTCGGGCGGAAAAACAACCCTCTCGGTCTGACGTCTCCCCTGGCGCGGCGTCGCAGGGAGGAGGAACCCGGGCCTGGGCAGGTGCTGACCGGATCCGCGGACCCGGGCCGGGCAGGTGCTGCAGTGAGGGCGCTTGGCCACCGGGCGGCGCTGCCGGCCCGCCAAGGGGAGCTGGCTGGCGGGAGCGGGCCGGCGCGTGGCTCCCGGGAAGCGAGGTGCTCCCGCCCCTTCTCAGCCTGCGGCGCCGTGAGGTGATCTCCCTGCATTTTGGGGGTGGCCGAATGTGCCCCTCATCCTGTGCAGGCCAGTGCATACTCCGTTCTGCAGGCGGAGGCAGAAAGAGAGCTGGGACAGGGGTGCGGGCTCCCCCAGAGTGCAGTCATCCCGCCCTCCTGCTGCTGCTTTCTGCCCCGCGATTCCTAAGTGGTTCCTGAGGTCTAAGCTTGTGTGTGTGTGTGTGTGTGTGTGTGTGTGTGTGTGTGTGTGTGTGTGGTGGGGGTGGGGGTGGGGGTGGGGGGAATCAGGACCATCCATACATCTAAACACTCCTCTGTCTGTCCATCCGTCCATCTACCCAAGTATCATTTGTTGCCCACTGACTGTGAAACAGTGGGACCAATGGAATCGGGGTGAGGGGACATTATTCCTCCCAGTCTGGGGAGGCCAGACCAGCGAACGGGAGTCCCCAGAATTCTGGACCAGGGTTGATGCTTGAGCTGGGCCGTAAGGCTGGGGAGGGGAGGAGATTCAGCCACAGAGGTGAGAGGGGGAAAGGAGGGCCCAGGGGCTGGGGCTGGGGTCAGGGGAGCAGCAAGGGTGGGACAACTGTGTGCCAGGAGCTGAGGCCACCGGAGCAACCCTAAACTGTGGGTCCGTCCTTATCAACTAGGAAACCTGGGCTGGAGAGGTCAGGTGGCCACCCGGTGGTGACAGTCAAGCTGGGTTGCACGTGGGTGTAGTTGGCTCCAGGTGGAGAGAGCGCCTAGCCTTTAACACCAACTGTGTTTTCCTGGGGAGTACTGGTGCCAGGGCCAGCCTGTGTCTGTCCCCTAGCAGTCCCAAGCACCTCCACGTGGTCCTGAGCCTGGCGCTGGCCTCCCAAGAGTACACGGGGTCTTTCATGCCTCCGAGGGCATGCTCTGCTCACCTCCCCGCTCACACCCCGCTCTTGGGAGAGGGTCTGCCATCAGCCAGGACCTCTGCAGCACGGGAGAAAGCCTTTGCCCCTGGGAAGGCGATCGGCTTTACCAGCAGGCGGAGACACGTGGAGCCAAGCCCTGGCTGCTGCCTCAGGGTCCCCAGCACTCCTGTAACCCCAGGGGAGCCGAGGGCATAGACACCATGGGCCAGGGGCTAGGGGTTGCAGTGGGGCTGGACAGAATTTGGGGTAGGGACTGGGGCCAGAGACTGAGCTCTGTGTTAGATGGCTGTGTGGCTCTGGCCTCTCTGGGCCCCAGACGGGCACCTGTCCCCTGAGGGTGGTGCAGATCCTTAGGGTGGGGAGGGCTGAGGAGAGGCTCAGGTGTGGGGTGCAGGGATGAGCTGGGTGCACGGGTCGGGGAGCCCTGGGTCCTCTGCCCAGATCCTCTCTTGTCCCCTCTCCAGGGTGGAGCCTGCATGTCTCGGCAGGTGAGGAGGTCTCCAGGGCCACGCTGCAGTGGCTCACACTGGGACCCTTCCTTACCGGCTGTGTGACCTTTGGTTCAGCCTCTGTGCCTCTCAGCTTCCCCATTTGCAGAAGGGAGCCGTAGCTCCGGTCCCTCCTTCACAGGCTGTTGAGGAGACTAGATGTACTTGCACGGTTACTTAGAAGGGCGCCTGGCAGGCAGCAAGTGCTCGATGTGAAACCTACTCCCAGCCCGGGCCTGGGGCTCTCCAGGCCCCAGCCCTGCCGCCTTCCCACCTTGCTCCTGCCTGTGCACCTGTCTTCCCTTGTGGGGGCCTCATGCCCTGCTCCAGCTGGTTGGAATTCTATTAATATTTCAGTTTGATGAATTAAAGATTCTTCTCTACCCTCCTTCTCATGTCCCAGGGGGGAATTAAAAGCACATTGGATCCAATCAAACGCCATTATGATGCAGCCCACGAGGGTAGGAGCTGGTGTGTGGGCTTTCCTCCCCCAGCACTGCTTTGTCCTCTTTGGGGGGTCTGGGTGACAGGTTGGTTGTTGGGAGGTGGGTACAGGAAGAGTAAGAAGCTGGGGAGGAGGAGGAGGGCAAGGGGTGTTTGCATAAATGCCGCTGCCTTGGGTGGCAGAGTCCCCGTGTGGCTCAGGTTTCCCCATGACAGCTGTGTGTGTGTGTGTGTGTGTGTGGAGGGGGGTTGGGGGCAGTGCAGCTGTGACCTTAGCCCCAGGGCAAGACCATAACACTCCTTCTCTTCCTCTGCCTTGACTGGACTTCTTCTGGGCCGGCCCAGCCTCCCTGACTTCCACGGTGGGTTCTAGAGACCCCTGAGCAAAGCCTTGGCGATGGTCTGAGCGGGATCCATGCTCCTTGAGGCTCCACCAGCGGGAGGTACGGGGCCTGTTCCAGCTGTCTGTCCTGTCAAGTGTCTGGGTTCCCCTCGGGAAGGGAGCAAACACAGTCCGGGAGCTTCCTAAGTAGGCCCAAGACTGGAATGTGGTGCGGGGACATTGACAGAGGGGCCCGCTGGGGCTTCCCACCCCACCGCCAGTCAACCAGCTAGGCTGTATGGCCTTTGCCCTGTCCCAAGGGCCTGGAGTCTGGTTGGAGGACAAGAGCCACCAGACATGACGTAGGGCCCCAATCATAGGACCCTTATACTTGAAAAGCCTTTCTCACTCCTGTGCTTTCCTTTCATCTCCCAACAGTTCCACAGCGTCCAGCATCATCTTGATTCACATTTGACAGTTGAGGACGTGGAGGCTCAAAGCAGGGGAGGGCACAGGACACACACCTGCTGGGACAGTGGGCACTGAGACGCTGGAGGTCCGTCTAGGAAGCCTGGGGCCGGCGCTCCAGGAGGGGTCAGTGAAGCAAGGGCATTCCCTTTCCAGGGCAGGCTCGCCTCCTGCAGGCCCCCTCTCAGGGCCAGCTGGCCTGCGTCCCCTCCTGCGCCTGTCACCTGGCTGCTCCCCCTGGCACCCGGAGCCCTGCCACTCAGCCGAAGGAGCAGGCTGGCCATGAGGCCGCGCAGAGTGTGAGCAGGAGGGGCTTTTAAATGTTAATTGTATTTTGACATCCCAGCTTGTGACATCTATCCTAATGACATTTGGCTTTCGGCTGACAGCCCCCAGACATGTGGAGAGAGAGAGAGAGAGAGATGATAAATCGTTTTAAATTGCAGAGAGGCAAAGAGCCTGGAAAATCCTGAGTCTTAAGAAAAAAGAGAGAGGCAGAGGAGGGGGAGAGAGGGTCAGAGGATGAGGGAAAGTGGAAATCAAGGAGAAGAGTCTTCCTTTTTAGGTGGGTCATTCATTCATTCACTTAACAATTGAACATTTATTGAGCACTTACTGCATACTCGGCACAGTCTCAGCCCCTTGTAGGGTCCAGGTGTTCCGCCTTGCTGCACAACCCACTTCTCCCTGCCTAGGTCTCTCGGCTCTGCTGAATCCTACTCATCTTTCAGGGTCCGAGTCAGGAGTTAACCCCCTCTGGAGGCCTCCCCTGGCCTCCTGGCCTCAGCCACCCTTCCCTTCCAGGCCACCCTTAAGCTTGAGGCAGCACCAGGTGCTCAGCGCCATGGGAGGGCAGGAGGGGCTCAGTCAAGACCTGTGCTTGACAGGCGCCCGAGTGCCCTCCCTGCCACTTCTCGCCGCCCTCATTCCTCACTTCTCCTGGAATGATGTGCTCCCTCCTCTCTGCCCCTGAGCAGGAGGAATTTCCCTCTGGCTTCTTTTGACTCCTGCCCCACTTTTCCTTTCTCATATCCCCTCCCTCTTCAGCCCTATAGTGGGGAAACTGAGGCTGAGGAAGAGAAGGGGAAGCATTATCTTTCAGGAGCTCTGGAGCAGATGTGGAATAAGCTGAAGTTGACCTTGGACCAGTTCTCTCCCTCCTTCCCAGCTGCCTTGACCTCCATGCAAGTGGGAAGAGACAGTGGGTATCTCGTGGGGTGCCCCTGCGGCATGTGTTGTGCCCCTCTAGCATGCTCGTGCCAAAGGTACTCTACCCTGAATCCTTACCACCTGGTCCAGTTTATGTCCCGGTGCTGGGTGAATGGGCTTAGCAGAGCTATGTTCAGATCCCTCTCCTCCCGCTCTTAGCTGGCACAGCCCCAGCCAGTCTCTCTCCTCTTTCAGCCGCCAGGGCAGGAAGAGGGTGTAGATACAAACGTGCTGTGTATCTGCAAAGCCCTGCATCCAAACGGGATGATTGCAGGTGCACAGACCCTTATCAGATACCCTTGGGACCAGGTCTTTTTGGAATTTAGAAACATAGGGTGCACACACCTATAGAATGCAATATCCCCAGGAGGCCTGGGACAGTATCCTGAAAACAAACACTGTCCCTGGCATTCCTGCAGTGAGGCAGAGAGTATCTCCCACCAAAGGACCTAGAGAGCAACAGTGAATAGCTTTCATGTCCAATTTTGTTGCCAGATAAGTTTGCTGAAAATTTATGGACAAACCTGTGGTTTTCAGTGCATTTTGGATTTTGGCATTTTGGAAAGGGGATCGCAGCTTTAGCCAACAGATTGCTCCAAGCCAAAGCTTGAGAAAGTTCCAGAGGGGTAGGAGGATTTCTGGAGGCTGGATTCATACTGGCCTAAGGGAAGAGCAGGTTCTTGAGGTGCTTGTCTGTCAGCCTTCAGGGGTGTCACTCATAACTGTCCCAGCATGTCCCTGAGCCTGGGCTGGGGGAGTTTCCCAGTGCCCTTGCCCTAGAAACTCAGTGTCTCCGGTGGGGTGAAGGAAAGGGGCTGAGGAACCGGAGGCAGAACAGGACTGACATACCCCGGGATTCTTAGCCCGGGGCCTCAGCCTTGACCTCAGCCCACAGTCCCTCCTCCTGATGCCTGCCAGGTGATTTATGACTCCCTGGGGAGCCTGGGGCCATTGCATTCTCTTCCTAGTCAGCTCTTCATCCTGATAATGTCCTGCCAAGGGACAGTTATTGTTTAAACAAACTCCCGCATCGGAGACATTTCCATCTAATGCCCTGGTTTAGGGAAACCAAAATTGAAACCCCTTAGACTTAGAGGCTGAGGTGATGGCTGGGTCAACTCAACATGGGACCATTTATCAAGTGTTCCAGGTCTGCTAGCTTCTCCCAGGGCCCCTGTACCTTCAAACATGCTTTGATTTATTTCAACAAATCCTAAACTCTAGGATTTTCAAAGACAATTACTCTCTCCCATTAGGATTCTTTTGAAATGGAGAAGTTGGAGATGCAGTGGGTGGGAAGGGGAGGGGAAGTTGTCCCTCCCCACGGAGACCAGAGCAAGAAGAAAGAATTTGATGCAGCAGGAGAGAGTTAGGTCAGATCTCAGAAAGAACTTCCAGGCCACAGAGGTATGAAGAACAGGTTCAGGACTCTGTATTATTATTTTCTCTAGGACTACCTACCTCTTCCTTTCCTCTCTCAACCCTCCCCCTCCAATGCAGAGAAGGTGTCTCCTTTTCCCTAGGTAAGACGGTGCATATGAGGACTGGCATGCAGACCAGTGGTTTAGAATCACCACCCTGCTTACTCCGCCAGCATCAGGCCAGCCTCCTTTAAAGGTTTCAGAATGAGACCGAGTCCTGAATCCCAGCAACCTTAGAAAGGTGAGCCCCTGCGAAACCAGCCTCTGGTCTCACTTATGGGGAAACCAGGCTCAGAGAGGCTGGGGGCTACCCCAGGCCACACAGTTCTCAGTGCAGAGGTCTGGACTCCCTGGCTTCCGCCCCGTGCCCTGCTCCCCCGTCCCAGCCCTGCCCACTCACATCCTGGCTCTGCGGGGCGGTCGGCTTGCTGAAGAGACCGGTTAGGAATTCAGGCCTTGGAGCAGCTGTCCAGGCCGGGGCCCTTGCTGTGTGACTCCTTCAGGTCACTTCTGATCACTGTTCTCCCACAGCTTTGGGCCCTTAGCTCCCCCAGGGCAGGGGACACCAATGGAAATTGTTTGAGGGTATGTCTGTATGTGTGTCTGTGTATGTTTACCTGAATGTAGTCTCTATGCGTGTGTGTCTGTGTGTGTAAGTCTGTTTGTGTGTCTCTGAGTCTGTCTCCGTGGCAAGTCAGCCATGACCCAGCAGAGAGAGCAAGAGCGAGAAGAGTGTGTCCCAGCTGGACAAGTGGGGGCCCACAGGTGGGGCCCGACGGCTGAGCACGACGGAACTGCGAGGTCTGGAGGCCTGGGGTGGTGCAGGATGGTTGCCCGGAAGAGCTAGGCCTCAGGCTGGGAACCTGCAAACTGGACAAGTGCACAAACCCAGCCATCTGCCAGCCAACAGTGTTTCTTTTTTTAACCCCTGAAAAATATAGCCTGCCCAGCCTTCTGCGACACAGCTGGTGGGGGGCGGGGGGCGGGATAATTATGGCCAGAGTGAAGGCAACACTGAGGGGCAGGGGATGGGGGAGTGGCTCGGGCAGGTTTGGCTCTCAATAAACCATGGCCCATGTTATTTTCAGTTTAATTAATCCATCCATTCATTCATTCATTCAACAAAGGTATATTGAGGAGTATGTTCTGGGTTAAAAATTGCAGTGGCTCCTGCTTGTGGACACCTAAATACAGGACTGGGTGTGTGCATACATTATTTCATTCCCTTTCTGTGACCACCTTTTAAGTAGGGCCCAAGCACTAGCCCATATGGCATCTCTGAGTGAATCAGAAACAGGAACCCTAACTTCTGGGCAGACAGCCTCAAGGCAGGAGGTGTCACTCGTCAAGACCAAGGCGCTGAATTTGAGTCCCCCTGCACCCCCTCAACTGGGTGGCCTCTTGCAGCGAACAATCTGTGCCCTATACCTGCAGTCCTGCTTTGAGGTCAGTGTCATAATCCTTGTTCTACAGATAAGAAACTGAGGACCTTGGGCGGGAGATGAGCCAGGCACACACACAATCTGGTTTGAACCCAGGCAGCCTTTTCCCAAGGACGCAGCCTTTTCCCAAGGACGCGGCCTCTCCAGGAATAACCTGAGTTCTCTGCAAGCCCAGAGCAGTGCACACGTGGCTGGGCAGAGCTGCTGGGCGGCAGGAACTTTCATGGCCTTCGCTTATATCTCTATAAAGTGCGACGTGCTGAGGTCCGAATGGCCACAGGGTGTGCTCCTCAAGGGCAGAATTGTGTTCAGTCATGTGTGTATTCCCAGGGCTAAGAATGGCGCAGAATCTTCATCGGTGTTGGTTGCATTTAAAAAAAAAGGCATGAATGAATGAATGAATGAATGAGCAATCTGGGCTCTTCCATCAGAGACTTCAGACTCACTGGGTGAATGGGATAAGTATTTGGGCCATCATATGTGACAGCAGAGAGAATACATGCTTTACTAACATTTCTTCATTCACCAAACATTTCTTGAACTCACACTACGGTTCAGGCATGGTGCCAGGCATTGGATGAACAATGGTGAACAAGATGTGGTTCTGGCCTGCTGTAGTCTGGAGTTCTGGTGCCTGAGCAGGTCTTCAGGAAGGGGCAGGCACTTTGAGTAAGGGGCATGGAGGGAGAGAGGCAATTCAGTTGGTGGTGGGGCTTAGTCCCTGTTATTCCCAGACCCTCCCAGACATTCCCCTGGCCTATAAGCAGGTTATCTGTGGAAATTAGAGGGGTTGAGCTGTGAGGGTGGCTGAGTCCCCAGGGGCCTAGGCATAGACGAGCACAAGGTGGCACTCTGCAGGTCAGCCAGGAGGACCTCTAGCCAGCCTTGCCAGCTCTGCCACAGGCCGCCCTTTTCCCTGAGCTCTCTGGTACAGTGTTGTGTACCCTCCCTGGGACAAGGACAGTCACACATCATGGCTCTAATTGAAGCCACTTCTACAGTCTGGGGCGAGATGCTCTTGCAGTCCTAAGAGGGCTGCATGGCTCGCTAGCTTCCTCCCCGCCGGCCACTGAGGCTAACCCTCTCATGCGATATTTCAAGCCCCCTCTGGGCAGGAGAGCTGGGCCCATGGGGGGCTGAGGGATTCTTCCTGAGGCTCACTGCAGCCCACCGACCAGGCCACCTGTTACACTTTGCAAACCGGTGCTGGAGGGAGCCAGCAGGTGGTGGGGTTCTGGGGTGGTAGGGGGCTCAGTGGAAATTGTCCCCCCAGACAGGCTGTTGAGACCTGGGGCAAGTGGAGTCGTCTCTCTGGGCCTCAGTTTGCTCTCTTGTTATATACTTGAACCACGAGCAGTGGGGTGTGCAGATGAACGTGCCACACGGGGGCATACGCCACGTGTGCGCGGATGTGTGAGAAGCGGCCCTGCGGGTGAGGGTTCTAGTGACGCACCGGGGTGGGAGTACCGTGCCCCTCTTTGGTCCTGTGTTTTGCTGTGCTTTTCAAGGTGTGTGGCCACGAGGCTATGTTCTCTGACCCCGCGACCTTTGGGATGAGGTGGGGTCCCCGCCACGTCCTCCGGGTTGGTGAGCTGTCACGGGCGCAGGGAGGAGGGGGAAGGGGGGCTTCCGGGAAAGGACGGCGGAGGGGTGTGGTGGGAGGGGAGCGGGCAGGGGCCGGCGTGGAGGGGCGGCGGGGCGCCGGAGCGCCGGCCTTCCGGAGGTGGAGGTGTGGGCTAGGGGGTGGGGGCCAGGTGTTCTGTCTTTAAAAGGCCGGCGGAAGCGCCGCACGCTCGGCCCGCACTTTGAGCGCAAACTTGCGGGCTGCGCTCTCGTCTCGCCTCGGGTGCGGCGGCGGCTGTGGGCGCGAGCTGGCAGCTGCGGCCCCCTCGCCCCCTGTGCTTCCCGGCGCTCCCGCCCCTCCCGCAGCCTCCCCTCTTCGCGTCTTCCTCGCTCTACCGTCTCGCTGCCGCTTTCGCTCGCTCTCCAGCGCGCTCTCTAGCTCGCTCTCATTTTTTGCCTGCTGCTGCCGCCGGCGCCGCCAGGCGCCCGCACCTCCGCCGGCTGCGTTCGCTCGTCGGCTCCCGCTCCGCTCCCTGCCCAGCCCAGCCCGGAGCCCTCGGCCGGACCCGGCTCCCGGAGCCCTTCGCCAGCCCCCTCCGGCCCGGACGCCGGCTCCGCGGCAGCAGGAGCAGGGCTTGCCGCCGACCCCCAGCTCGCTTGCTCGCTCCCGCCGGAGCAGCAGCCGAACGCCGCGCGCTTAGCGGAGGCTCCGGCCGGGTGGCCGCCAGCTCATCCCCGCTGCGTCCGGGACTCCAGGCGGCTCCGCACCGGGCTCGGTCCGCAGCGTCAACGCCGCCCGCCGCGGCCGGGGCTCTGGGCTCCGCGAGAAACGAGCCTCGGGCCGCCGCCTCCCTGCGCCCCCGGGGCAGTCAGGCACGCAGCCGAGCCCTCGCCGCGGCTTAAACCTTGCTGGCGCGCGGTGAGTTGTGGCCTGAGGGGACAGGCAGAGGGGACCGTGCCCTCCGGCCTCCTGGGGCACAGGCTGCGGTGGGCATACGGGGGCACGGGGAGGTGGCCTCTGGCGAGCTCCCCCGCTTGGGGTGCAGGAGGAAGGCCGGTGCACCGGAGCCCTAGGGGCTGGAGAGCGCTGACCGGACTAGAAGGTCTCCCCTCGGGGCTAGGGTCGGCTTTCCGGATGCCCGGAGGGAGGGAATGGGACAGCGGCTTTTTTGCGGGGCCGGGGAGAAAGTAGTGTTTGTGTATGAGAGATTCCACCGGATGGGGGGTCATGCCAGCTTTCAGGTGGGGGCGGCGACATTAGCGCGCCCCCTCTGCGGAGAGGCAGGACAGGCGGGGCGCGGGGCATTATTTGCACCTCTTCGCCGCCGTCTCCCGGCGGGAGGACGGCACCAGCCTCGCGCGCCTGGGCTTCTTTCCCAGGCACCGCGTCCGGCTCCCGTGCCCGCCCCAGCGCCGCCTTCGCCACCGGCCGGCGCTGGGCAAGAGCCTGCCCGAGGCCGCGGCGGGTTGGGGCGGCGCCCCTGGGTTTGGGGTCTCCCCGCGGCCTCGAGACTTCAGGGTCAGGCTCTCTCCGGACACTCGGGACCGTCTCTCACCGGGACCCTGCTGAATGGCGCGGCCGCGGGGCGAGCGGACCGGCCGTGTGTGTGCGCGCGCGCGTGTGCATGTGTGTGCGTGCGTGCGTGTGTGTGTTGTGGGGGTCCCCGCTCCGGGGTCGGTCTTCCCCGGCGCTCGCAGGAGGCGGCGCCCTCCCCGCGCGGGGGCGGGGCCGAAAGGTGGAGGCCCCGACTGCGAGCGGCGCCCCCGCACCGGGGCGGTCTGAGGCTGTTTGCGCCGAGATGGGGCAGCGGCGGCGGCGACGGGGAGTCCTGAGGCCCGAGCCTACGAGCGCCCCCTGCTCCTCGGTCCGAGTGACATCCCCGCCCTCTTACTTTCAGTCCTTTTGGACGAGACGCCTTGCTGTTTTCTTTCTCCCCTCTCAGCACCATGCCTGCCCCTGGTGCGGGAGAAAGCTGGCTTTTCGGGACACCGACTGCGCTGGGCTTGCCTAGCTGGGGCACCCGAAGCCACGTGTCTGTGAGAGTGGTGCCTTGCCCCTCTGTCAGTCTGGCGGAAAGCCAGGTGTGATGGGGTTGAGTGTGTGTGTGTGTGAGTGTGTGTGTGTGTGTGTGTTCCCATCATAGCCCCTGCCCCGTCCCTGCCCAAGTAGGAGTGGGGCTTGGGGCAGGCAGGGCGGCCAGTGCTCCGAGGGCCTCCACACTTGAGCACCGCGCTCCCACAGCCTGCTACCCTGCAGCACCCAGCCACATCCCTGGGCCGGCCCCTGGTGGAAGTGAAGAATATGCTCATCCCCAGCTCCCCACTCTCCCAGGATGTGTCCTGGGCTTGGCCCACTTTCCCTCTGGATCCCAGTGGCATGCTGGGCCAGGCTCTGGGTCTGCAGCTCAGCTCCTCCGGGCTGGGGTAGAGGGAGAGCTTATGGGAAGAGCTTATGAGGGCTCGGAGGAGCCCTTCCTGAGAGTTCCCACGGAGGAGAGTGGCAGTCCCAGCCCTTGTCCCTGCTCCCTGGCCTCCAGAAGGCCACTTGGTCAGAATCCATAGCACTTAGCCAAAATCCTGTCCTGGGTGGGGGTGGGGCTAGGGCCTTTGAGGATGGTGTCACTGAGCCTCTGTTTAGCCCTGGGATGGGTGTGCCTGCCCACCCGTGAATTAGGTGACCACTGTCTCCCCCTTCCCCACCTTTAGTCTTTTTCCACATAAGCTTTTGCCTACCTGCCAACACCTACGCACCTCTGGGGACAAAGTCACTCCCCACTAAGGTCTTAGTCACTTCGCAGGCTACCCCTCCCAGGGGTATTTGTGTTCAAGGGGAAGAGGGCTATACTTGCGTAACCCGAAGGAATACTCTCCTAATGGATTTTCAGGCATTTTTAGGAGTGAGATGTTGGGGTAGGGGGTGCAGTCTGTCACTAAGAACAGGGCCTGAGCGGGCGGAGGGGAGGTGGGGCATGTCAGGAGTTGTGCTGCTTTCTGGGCCTCAGTGGCCTTGCGTAGGCCGCTCATTCCTCCCGCCGTCATCCCTCCTCCCTCCTCCCTCTGCGTCTGGGTGGCTTCATTCTGTTGGAGGCGTGACGTCTCTGGGAGGGAGCGCCTGGCACAGCGTGGGCAGTCTCAGGTAGGTGAGAGCGGGGCAGTGAGCAGTGTGCTAGCCAGAGGGGTCAGGAGCCCGCCCGGGCCTGGAAGGCTTCTGCAGCCCTATCCCCTTCTGAGGGGGCCACAGTCCAGCCTCCAGGATGCTTGGCCACACCTGAGGCTACCCCCAGCCCCCACGCAGGGGGCCAGCTGGTAGGAAAAGATGGGAGCAGGATCCACAGGCTCCTGAGCTTTGTAATTACAGCAGATAGACACGTCCTCTCCCCTAGACAAGTGTGGAGCCAGCAGCCCCTAATTATATACCACCCACCCCAAGACATCTGCCCAGCCCTGCTGTCCTCCTCTGCTCGGCCTAGGACGCAACTTTCCAGTGGGCCCTGCTGGCAGCCCAGGCAGCTGGGCCTGCCGGCTGCTGGCTGGGAGGTTATCTCACTTCTGCACAGGAGCAGCCGCCTTTGCCTCCTGGAGAAGGCGTGCAGGGCGCTGGCGTCTGGGCTCCGGCGGCTGCTCACTAGGGCTGCGACAAGCTGCTGGCTGTCCAGGCCCACCTGAGGGGGAGGCCAAGGGGGTCGCCCTGGCTGGCGACCACCTTTCTATCCCTTCCATCCGGCCTGATGGCTCCTGGACAGAGTGAGGAGGGCTCATTTTCTTGAGTGTCACCTCTGCCCTAGTTAGCAGGGGATCAGCAAAAATTAAGTTGGAGGTTTCAGTGCCTTTGGCGCTGGTAGAGTGCAGGCTGCTTTTTCTCCGATCCTGCGGGCTGTTTCTCTTCTGTTCTGTGTCTCTGCTGCCTCCCAGCCAAACCTGAGGCTGGTAGCTCCTCCCTCCCGACCAGTTCCTTCTCCCTGCCCGCCAAGTCACAGCTCTGGGGGCTTCCGCCTCAGTTCCCTGCTACTCCCCCCACCCGGCTTGCCTTGCCTGAGCCTGCTCCTGAAAGGATGCGTATAAATGGAGCTCGCTTCGGGGAGGGAAAGCCCTCCAGCAGCTAGCCCACCCTGTGCTGCCGCCCGCTCCCTAGCCCACAGGCCCGAGGAGACTGTTCCTGTCTGGCTGTATTTGTCTTGGCTCCTCGGAAAAACGAGCACCACCAGGATAGCAAAAATCACCCCTAAATTAAAGCTGATGACTCCCGTCGAAATGTTTTATGATTAACCTCACCATTTAGCAATCTCATGGCAGCAGTGAGGCATAAATATATGTGTACACATGTATATTAAATAAATTGGGGAACGAAGTGCATAATGACATTATCTGGACCCCATTCAATTAAAGTAGATATAATCTGCGGTTATTGGGAAATACCAGACCATAATGACAGCCCATGCCATTCTGGGGCCCAGCCACGCTGACGAGCAGGCCATGGTGTCTCGTTAAGCCTCTCGGTTTTCCTGGGACAGGCACTGGCCACCCATCAGCTGTGACAGGCTGTGATGAAGGTGCGTCCTAGGAGAGCTCAGCAGGCTGCCCTCCCAGGGCCGGGCCACCCGCATGGGGACCAGGAGGTCTGGGTTCTGACCAGTCCCCCACGCTCAGCCCTCCCAACCACTGCTCTGTTCCATAGGGTGACAGAAACTAGCCCCTGGACTGTTTTCTGGTTGGGGCCATGACTTCTAGTAAAACCTCTGTCACTGTTACAGGGTTATTTTTAGTTTTAAATATAGAAGTAGAGATTGGGGACTTGACCTGGATTCTTAAGCTTCTGGCTGGTGATCGCTCCTCAGATATCACTCACTGCCCCTCCTCAGTGCCTGGCCTCAGTGTGGCCTAGGGACAATAGTCTCACCCACAGTCATGGTTACATTCATGCTGTGCAAGATGGCAGGGCTTGGAGGGTGATTGTGTTAAGCCAGTGGCCCCAGCTTTCCAAGGCAGTGCTGGGGTTGGGGGAGCCCTGATTTAAGGAAGGGGGACAGGAAGAGGGAGGAGAAAGGGAGAAGCAATATTAGCTGCGAAGCCCACAGTAGTAACAGCTGTTGCCAGAGACTTGCCCGCTTGGGTCTTGAGCTGGAAAACTAGAGATGGTGGTGGCGCGTATGGTCAGGGGAGCCTGGTGGTCGGAGGAGACCTGGGCAAGCGTGAGTTTGGTGGCTGGTCCCCTGGCTCTGGGAGAGGAGGAAGGTTAGGACGGGGCCTTTTCTAGGCTGAACTGGTGGGACTGAGGGCTGACGAGCTGTGCCACCCTTGCTGTGCTCCAGTGATGGAGCATGTCGATGGGACTTGCTAGTGTGAGCCGCCGAGGCCCCTCACAGTGCCTGCCCTTCTGGGTCTCAGGCTCCTCTTATCACACATCCCTGCTTATTGCTGTGTTCAAACCCTCTGGTGGCCCCGCATTTCTCCATCCGCACCATGGCCCTTAAGGTCCTGCTTGATCTCGTGCTTGGCATCCTCTCCATCCTTGTCTCCTCATTAATCCTGTCCCCTTCCCACTGCCCTCTAGCTGTTGGCCTCCTTGCTGTTCCTTGAACTCTGAATGCTAAGCCCATGACCACCTCAGGGCCTTTGCACTTGCTTTTCTCTCCACCTGGGATGCTCTTCTCCCAGATGACCACATGGCTCATGCCTTTACTGCTTTTACTCTGATCAAATGCCACCTCCTCAGAGAAGCCTTCCCTGATTAACCTTTTCTAAAGCCCCTTGGGATCATTCCCTACCCCGCTTACCTACCTTATTTCCTGTCATAGTCCCTGGTTTCCTGAAGGAAACACATCTATGTGTTGATTATTTGTCGTCTCTCCTGTGCCCAGCCTCCACTAGACTGCTGGCTGCCAAGGGCAGGTGTCCGTTTCCCTCCCAGCAGCTTCCCCAGTGCCCAGAGCAGGGCCTGGCACACAGCGGGTGCCCACACATTTTGAGTGCCACGTTGAAGGACTGAATGGTGTGGAGGGAGGGATCGCATTCTATGCTTGACCACACAACACGGCTGTAAGAATTCAGGCAAGGTCTGAGCCCCACTCCCTGGACTGAGAATGCTGCTTCAGGCCCCTGTGCTGGGCTCTGCCTCAGTGGAGCTGCCGTGCTGGCTCTGGGCAGGGCTCTGGCTTTGGTCGTTTATTGAGCCTGTCCTGTGTTCTGAACCCTGGACTAGGCATGGGGGTATCGAGATGAAGGGGGCTGTCTGTGCAGGCCTTTAACGTGTTCCCAGGCTTGTCAGCGTTAAATAGCAACATGAGAGAGGCTCTGTGTCATTAACTGCAGAGGAAGGAGGTAATGGGAGTTGGAATAATCAGGGTGGGCTTCCTGGAGGAGGAAAGATCTCTGCTGCTTCTTAGGGGTGAGTTTCACCGAGAGGAGGCTGGAGGGACTCATAGGTTGGGGGAAGGCACGGGCAATCGATTGAAAGTTTTCCCCTCTTTGGTGTCCATTGGCATTAAGCTAGGGCATTGCTTCCTCCGCCCCTCCCTCCTTTCTTCCACACACACTTCCCCAGGGCATCCACCATGGCCCAGCACACAGCCGCTCACCTCTGAATCAGGCCCTGTTTTGTTTGGCGGAACAGGGAGGGCATGGCTGTGAATTGGGGCCTGGGGATTCTGAATTGGAGGCTTCCTGGTCCAGGCTGGTGAGCGGGAGAAGTGCAGGCAGAGCAGAGGGCTGGGGTGGGGGCCAGACTCCGTGCTCTCCGAATAAGCCCCGGCCAGCCTGGGGTCGGGGGAAGGTTCCAAGAGGCCACCTCATAGCCCAATTAATCCTTGCTTCACCTGCCTGAAACCATGCCCCAAATCCCACCATTAGCATCATTCCTGTGAGTTACAGAACTATGTATAGAGGGGCCCTGTAAATATGGACATAGGTGACTGGAACGAGAGGCCCAGGAGTCATTCAGCTCACCTCCTGTCACGCACGCACTTCCACAAAGCCTGCTGGGGGTGCTAGGCTGGCTGCCGCGCCAGCATGCATAGGGCACTGGGGTGGTTGTGGTCACCCAGGGAGATGGCTGTGCTGGGAGGAGCTGGCGGGCCCTCCCCCTGCCCACGGACAGGAGTGGTGCAGGTGGAGATCAGACTGTGGGCTTTCCTGCTGGTACTGCTGGGAGGGGTGGCTTTTGACGACCTGTCTCCTGGGTCCGGGCCCTGTCCACCCGGGAGGAGTCTGTCCCACAAACCATACCTATGCCACGGAGTGTTTCCTCTTTGGGGGAGTGGCGCCGCCTTCCAGGCAGATGGGCAATGGGCGGTGAGGCATCTGAACAGCTCAGGAGATCCACCCTTCCCCAGCGTGTCTGAGCACCTCGGCTTGGCCCCGATGGGGCAAAGGCGGATAGAGATGAAACGGTGGTGGCCAGAACATGGTGAGGCTGTGAGCCGAGAGGAGGGGGCTCTTGCCTGGCTCCCCTCGCTGTGCCCCAAGGGTCTAGCTTGCGAGGGGCGGGCTTGGGAGCTCCCAGGCCTCTCTCTGTGTGAACTGACCCTCTGACCCGGGAAGGGCCCAGGCGGAAGCCAGTGCCCTGGCTATGGCCCTGCCCCCGGGAACCAAGCACAAGGCTGGTCCCCCAATCCATTTGCCTTTTATTCTTGTCCTTGGGTTTTGTTCTATTTTCTTAGTTTGGGGAGAATAAAAAGAAGCTCGGTGAAAAATAATGGGGGGTTTAGTAAGTCACAGTCGTTCTCTTCCGATCTGGTTGCTGTTTGTGGTTTGTGGTTCTTTCTGGATTGCAGAGGGAAGGGCTGGAGTCAGGAACGTGTGAAAGTCTTGCTTGTTAAGACTTTGGAGGGTCACGGGGAGTTCCGGGGGTCCCTGTGCGCAGGCCCTCAGCGATCAGAGAGGCCTCAGCTAGGATGGGTAGGGACTCCCCCCAGGGCCCCATCCTGACTGTGTGTGGGGTAAATATGGCCTGCAGTGGTACCCCAGCTCCCCTCACATCCCTGTTCACTGGAGAGAATGTTCTGGAAAGTGCTGTTGCCTGTGAGCTACTGCTGGGTGGAGATGACCCCTCTCCTCTGCCACTCATCCCTGCTCCTCTGGGTCCTCATCCCTCTGTGGCTGGAGCCAAGGATTCCGGCAGGGGCCGGAGAGGGAGGGAGGCCAGGTGGGGAGGGTGGAGGGGAGGCAGCGGGAGAGGCACGCCGGGGCTGGGCACCGGCTTGGACCTGCAGCCTTCCTGGTGATTCCTGGGGAGGGATGCTCCTGACCGTCCCAGGTTTGAGCTTTCCTGGCTGTTTTGGAATTGGGGGGTTTCTGAGCACTGGGGAAAGGACTTCAAAGAAGGACCCTGTGCACATCCCCCAGCCGCCTTGCTCTGCAGATGGAGGCAGGCCCTGTGGGGGAGGCAGCCTCGGCCTGGCTCCCACCCCACCCACCCCCGGCCTCTGCTCTGGGTGGCTCCTTTCACTCTCAGGGTATTTTTACCTTTCTCTTGTTTCTGTGCCATGATCAAAGGAAGGAGAGGAGGCTAAAAGAGATAGTGGTTTTCCCAGCTCTTTGAGAAGCTCAGAAAAGGCAGGCCTGGTAGGACTGAGGGTGGAGAGGGAGCCGTGGTCAGGGGCTGGGACGAGTCTGGGGGAGGGAGGCTGGGGGGGAAGTGGCCTGCCGGGGGCTGGGGCCCTTGATCCTAATCTGCGGGGTTTGCCATTCTCCTCTCAGAGATCTCCTTCCCCGGCCCCTGTCCTTCCGTGTGCATGTGCGTGCGTGTGTGTGTGTGTGTGCGTGTGAGTGCACACTGCTCAGCGCAGACGTGCTCAGGCCTCAAGGAGAAGCCATGTTGAGACCTCACGAAGGCTCTGGAAGGCTGAGCAGGGCCTGACTGTCAAAAGCTGCTGTGCATCGATCTCGCAGCCTGAGTCCGCCCTGCCGTAGCCTCGGCACACAGCCTGTCAGGATGCCGAAAATCCCTGTGTCTGAAATTCATGGAAGCCAATCATAGACTCGCAGGACGTTAGAACTGGCAGGGCCTGAGAGATCGCCTCGCCCAGCGGTGGGCAGCCGGCACGAGCTCTCTGCCCGGCTCTGTGCCACGTGAGCACTGCTGCCTCGGCCTCCCCCTCTGTGAGACGGGTGCAAACGCTGCGGAGCTCCTAGGGCTGTGAGGGTTACGTGCGGAAACGTAAGCAAAGCACTTGGGACTGTGGCTGGCACACAGCGGTGGTGTCACTGCTGTCACCTCTCCACGGGGCACTGCTGGCGTTTGGACGGGACGCACTCGGCGCGCAGGCCCGCGCAGGGCGCTGGCATCGCGGAGCCCTGCCCGCACACAGCCTCGCAGCTGCCTCACCCCGTCGTCGCGACAGTTGAACACACACTCGCAGGGGCCTGTTTCCAGCATGACCTCAGACTGGGTTCTACTCCAACCCACCCATTTTACAGATTTTACTGAGGAATAGAGGGGACACGCCTCACCTCCACCCAGGCGGTAGCGGGACTGTGAGGTTTGTCTGTGATTGCTCCAGTTTCTCTTTTCTGAATTTCCTGGTCCTGGTATCAGCAATGCATCCCCCATGTCCTCTCACGCCCCGGCAGCCAACTGGGGCAGAGATTTGATCAGCTTACTGGAGGCGTGAGAAGATCCCTCCCTTGTATTTTAATAGCTCAGAAGCGTCCCCAAAGCGCTGGCCTGGCCCCAGCCCCAGGTCGCTGGATTCTGGCTTCAGGGAAGAGAGTGGTCTTACGAAACCTGTGGGCTTCCTTGGGGCTCCCTCAGTGTGACTGGCGCTGGCTTAGTCCTGGAGCACCTTGACTTGTTGTGTGGCTTTGGGAGAGTTATTTGATGCCTCTGGGCTGCCGGGTCACCTGCAGAATGGGGCCGGGAGAATGGTGGCCATATTCTCGGTTTCTGAGGAGCTAATGCTCAGAGAGCATTTTGACAAAGGGGTGAGATGTGGAGTGAGGGTCAGAAGGCCAGAGAAGGCCAGGAGCTGAGACTAGACCCTGGGGTACGGTACCCTCCCGTCCCTCTCCTTGCCCAGAGCTGGAGCAGTCAGGGCCTCTGCGGCGGGAATGACGGTGCTGGAGTGGTGGCCCTCAGATCAGCCTTGGCCTTGATGGAATCACCCATCTCTGGGAAAATCTCCCAACGCCAGCACAAGCTCCTCTTCCAACTGCCTGGGGAAACTGAGGCACAGAATGGACAAGTGGCTTGCTGGTCTTCATAACAAACCTCAGAGGAAGGAGGCCTTGGGGTCTGCCACCCATCGAGGTCCTGACTCAGCTTCCAGCCCTTCTCTCTGCGGCCCCCTAAGTGGTGGGGAGGGAGGTCACTGGCTTCCAGCAGAGAGGCTGGGGTGAGGGAAGGAAGCCCAGGGGAAATTAGCCCAAATTAGCAGCGAGAATGAGGAAGAGCTGGTGTTCTCGTCTCTGCCCTCGCAGATAAATATTTAATCATAACAACAATAATAATGATGATGATCTTAATAATGTGCAGTAGCTCCGGCCGTAACCCGAGCCCCACTCTCAGGGAGGAAGTGGATGGGGGAGGGAAAGAGAAATCAAGAAATTGGGAGGCAAAGACAGTCAGAGTGGGGCAGGGAGGCTGGGGGAGGCTTGCTGCTCACGCAGGGGACACGGCTTTGGGCTTTGCCCTCTCGGCCGGCCGGGGTGGCTGTGCGGCTGCGGTGGGAGTGTGGAAGTGGAGGGTCCACCTGGTGCCCGATTCAGGACAGTTGGAACCCAGCAGCCCGGCTCCCCCAACCTTCCCTGGCTCCCCGGCTCCCCCGGCTCCTGGCCTTCAGAGGAGAAGTGCTCGCCCTGGCGCGCAGGCACTGCTGTGCAGGGTGGCTCTTCTCCATGGGCCTTGTTTGCCCCTGAGTCTCCGAGTCCCTCAAGAGCCCAGTGTCTCTGGTTTGCGAGCCAGCCAGGAACTGGGAAGCCTGGCTCTGTCAGGCCTTCTGCTGAGCACTCCCTGTGTGACGCAGGCGAAATGCTGTCCTGCTCTGGGCCTCTCTTTGTTCGCCTCTGCAATGGGACTGGGCCATAGGACTGGGTGCTTTCTACGCTGTCTGTGGGTGCGTTGGGGAAGGCCCCTCTTCCTGCTGGGCGGTGCTCGCTGACGCCTGGGCTGATGGCAGTGGGCACAGACCTTAGGAAGCTTCAGGAATGACCCAATTTCTGCCTTACGCTCTCCCATTTAAACCAGAGCCGAGCAACAGCCGGGAGGAAACCACATTCGGGAGATTTATGGAGTCTTTGGTGATAGCCTCCAGCACCTCCCGCTCTCGGGCTCCCGATGAGAGATCAGAATAGCTAATGTCTTCCTTGGGCTTCTTTTTGATACTGTCTCTCTCTCTCCCCCCTTCTAAGGTTGGTAGGAGGAGAGGATCGGAGCTGTTTTCTCCTTGATGCCAAGATACGCCAAGCTAGGAGCACTCTTCCCTCTCCACAGTCACCCACCGAGGACAGGCCTGCAGGAGGGGACGAGGATCGGAGCGTTCCCGCAGCCCCGGCCACTGCCTGCTGCTGTGGGCCTGCGCCGTGCAGGCCGCTGTCGAGGAGGCAGGAGACAGCAGCAGCATGGTCCGCGCCGCCGGGTGCCCTCAGCCACCCTGCTGCTGAAGCCGCCTTGCCCATGCGCACCCAGGCTGTGGGGCCAGGGGCCTGCCAGGGCTAGGAGCGGGGCCTGCCATCCATGGGTCTCTAGGGATTTCCGAGATGCCTGAGAAGACAGGCTTGGGCTGGTGGTGGGCGCAGCTGCCCCTCTGCCTGCTCCTCAGCCTCTGCAGCCCCTGGGTGCCTTCCTCCCTGGGGAAGCCCAAGGGCCACCCCCACATGAATTCCATCCGCATAGATGGGGACATCACACTGGGGGGCCTGTTCCCGGTGCACGGCCGGGGCTCCGAGGGCAAGGCCTGCGGAGAACTCAAGAAGGAAAAGGGCATCCACCGGCTGGAGGCCATGCTCTTTGCTCTGGACCGCATCAACAACGACCCGGACCTGCTGCCCAACATCACGCTGGGCGCCCGCATTCTGGACACCTGCTCCAGGGACACCCATGCCCTCGAGCAGTCACTGACCTTTGTGCAGGCGCTCATCGAGAAGGATGGCACGGAGGTCCGCTGTGGCAGTGGCGGCCCACCCATCATTACCAAACCTGAGCGCGTGGTGGGTGTCATCGGTGCTTCAGGGAGCTCGGTCTCCATCATGGTGGCTAACATCCTCCGCCTCTTCAAGGTCAGTGTCTGGCCCGTTGGCCCCCAAGCTGCTCTTCCCCCACCAGCCCCAGCCTTCTACACCCAGGTGCCAGCCCCTTCCCCTTTCCCTTCCTGACTCCGAGGCAGGGCTTTCTCCTTCGAGGAGTCCCCTGGTTTCGGCGTGTTGCCCTGTGGTCCCAGCGTGGGCACAGCAGGGTGAAGGCGCCGGGAGGGACCCCGCTCCCCGGTGCTGACTGTGGAGCTGAGACAGCACCTGCCTCCGGGAGCTGTGGAGCTGCTCCCCTCCCTCCTGCAATTCAGAGCCGGGAGGGAAGAGGAAGGGCCGGAGAATGACAGAGGGAGGAGATCGGCAGACAGACATAAACAGAGGGACAGGTGGACAGACAGAAAGACAGACAGCAAGATAAAAAGAACGCACGTGTGAGTGTTGGAGATTGCCAAGGTGAAAAAGCAAGACTTGTTTCGACATTGTTTTCAAATAATTGCGATTCCCAAGAAATATGTTTCTCTTCTGGTTAGTTGAGGAAGCAGGTCATGGCCCTCCCGCCCCACCCAAGCTTGTGGTTAGAGAAAGTGGCCTCATTTTTTGGGTGAGGGTGGGACACTGAGCCTGCAGGGAATGCAGGTGAGGGCAGGGAAACCGAGGCGCGGAGGGAGTGGCAGCCCTCGTTTCGTCCCTCGTGTCCTGGGACCCGCACCAAGCTCCCCTCTGCTTCCTTCCTCTGCCCTTCTCCCTCGCACACCTTTCTCCTTTTCCTTCTGGAATCCCTCCCTGCCCCCTCCTTGCCGCCTCCCTTCCTCTCTTCCTGGGGCAAGAGCTGCTGATTTGCAATTCAATTGGAGCCAAGTGCTTCGCTAAGCTGCTAAAACAACCGGGTAGAGAGAAAAACATTACAAGCATTTTACCAATAATTATGTGCCCGCTTCTCTCTTGGAGCCTGCCTTGTTTGCTCTGTGTGCGTGTGTTTGTGCATGTTTGTGTGTCTGTGTGCGTGCGCGCATGTGTGTGTGTGTGTGTGTGTGTGTGTAGACAATGGGGAGAGGGAAGAGGAAGGGGCTGAGAGGAAGCCACTGGGTCCCTCTCTCACCCTGGTATCAGCTTCTCAGCCTTGGGGCTGACCCTGTCTCTCAGTCTCCAGCGTCCAGGAGTGGACTGAGGGAGGCTGTTTGCACCGTGTGGGGCGGGAAGAGCTGAGGCCTCACCCTCCCTGGCACCTGTCTGGAAGCCATTAGCCCATCTCACAGGATGCGTCAGGAGGTGGAGCGTCTCTGGGGTGGGGAGAGGTGGGATGAACGGAGAGGAAGGTCCCATGCTTGGGGGGGGTGGGGAAGCTGGTGGGGGCGGGAAAGGAGGAGGCTAGAGTTGTGCTGTCACAGTGTCTGGTGGCACAGGACTTAGACTGAGAATGTGTGTGCCCCACCTGTGTACACAGCCATCCCAGTGTCCCTGGTGTGCCATGGGGGCCTCAAATGTGGGCCTCTCCTGCAGTGTTGGTTTTACTTGATGATCTGAATGAAAACACAATTCTAATTTTAAAACAAATGGATGCATTACAAAGAATGCAAAATTTGTGCATAGTTTTAAGATGAAGCAGGAGACTTGAAGAACATTTTGCCTTTGCAGCAGACAATTTGAACTATCCCTGGGGGCCGTGTTGCTCCTGGTCATATTTCGGGGTTCCTTGGCAGGACGGTTTGGGAATGGATAGCCAGGCCTCCCACCCTACCTGACTTTGCAGCGGAGTGGAGGCCAGAGGGGAGGACTTGGGCTGGGCTGGTGCAGGCCAGGGCCTGGTGATGGCTTGGGCCAGCTCAGTCATCGCTTCAGCCTGCCCGGAGGGAACAAGCCCTGGACTCCTTGTCATCCTGTAAGGGTGGGACACAGACCCGCAGCCTCTGGGAAGATCTCGCCGCAGGGGAGGTTGCTGCATTCTCTGCATCTGAGCTTTTTATTAAACATCTTTTGTGACTCTGGGTCTTTTAGAAAGATTACAGTAAAATAGCCTGGTCCCGCTCTTGGAACTGTGACATCAGTGAGGTCCCTACCCCATCTTCCAGAGAGGGGAGTGCCCTCTTTACAGGGAGCTTTGAGGTGCCCACCGCTTGGCACGTGGCAGAAGCTCCCAGGATAGCCATTCTCAGCAGTACAGTCTTAACGTCTGTTCTTGGGAGCACAGATATTTTGAGTGGAGGCACCCAGTGCCCTAGACTGGGGAGTGGGCTGCGATTTCTGTGCTGACCCCTCCCAGGATGGGGAAGTACCTGGTGGTACGAGGGGCCGAGGCGCCTTACCATGGTGCTCCTTATCCTCCCTCTGTGTGGTCAGATATGAACACAGAGCGCATCAGTTTGGTCCCAGGTCACGGGGTGGAGTGGGTGGGGGTCGGGTCAGGAGCCCCCCAGCCTGCAAGAGGGCGAGATAGGACTGGGAAGTGGAGGCCTGGGGAGTGGAGAAGGAAGGGGGACGGAGGGAGGAGCCAGCGGCTGTGGTCTGCATTCCCTGGGTCCCTTTTAACAGCGTTAATGTTCCAGGCTGGCGACAAGAGGCCTTCTCAATAATTAAACCGATAGCAATGAGAGGCTAGGCAAGAAACCTAAAAGCTGTTTACAGAAGCAAAAAGATTGAGCTTTGGGGAAGGAGAAGGTGGGGGCCCTGGGGGAGGGGCCCTGTGCTGGCAGGTGTCTATTTCAAAGGGCACCACCGCAGCCCGACCTGCTCCTGATAACGCAAGATCAGTGCCGCCTGCTGGGCACTTGGCACCAGAGGCTGTGATTGCTGCTCTCCTTCCTCCAAGAGGTGGCTTTCCAGTGCCCAGCTCAGAGAGGAGCTCTGGCTTTGGGGGCGCCTGGATGATTTCCTGCCTGGAGAACGATAATGGGGTGCTGTCAGGGCCAGGCTGCGAGCGAAACTCACCAGCGTCAGAGCTGGAAGGGGCCAACTCCCTGCCCTACAGACGTGGAGAATGAGCCCTGATTAAGTGACAGGGTAGGGCTGGAAGCCAGGTCCCCTGCTTCCAGGCCTGGCTGCTTCCAGAATGCCTGCTCAGATAGACTGAATTGGAAGTGGGACTTGAACCCAGGTCTACTTTGGGGACAGAAGTCCTGACTCTGGGAATTCATAGGTCTGACACTTAGGTCCCCAAGTTTCCTGCTCCCACCCTCTTCTTCCATCCACATCTTGTCCCCTTCTCCCAGGACAGGGAGTATTGACAGCCGTGGAGAGTACCTTTCAAAGGGGATCCTAAGCCCAGACGTTGTAGCCTGCATGATGGTATGTTGGGGGACAGCCCAGGTTCTGCAGCCAGTCAGGCCTGGGTTTTGAATCTCTGCTTTACCACGGTTAGCTCACCCCTGCCCACCATACCAGTTATTTACACCATAGTGTGAATGAGCCAATACCATCTTTTCCTGAGAACAGCCATTGCTGGGGGGAGAAGGAACGGACTGAAGGCCCCCAAAAGGAAGTGGTTTCTAAATTCTGGAACTGTAAGAGCTCAGAGGGATCCAGAGATCATCTCTCTGAGTCCCTGATTCATTTTGCCCTGGAGAAAGCGGAGGCTCAGAGAAGGAGAGGCTGCACGGTATGGTGGTGAAGAATTTGGACTCTGGAACCAGACAGCCTGGGGCCTGACCACCTTCTCTGCCTCACTTTCTGCATTTATAAAATGAAGATGATAATGGTGCCAGCCTTGTAGGCCAGTGTGGGAATTAAGAGTTAAGGTCGGCCGGGCACAGTGGCTCACGCCTGTAATCCTAGCACTCTGGGAGGCTGAGGTGGGTGGATCGTTTGAGCTCAGGAGTTTGAGACCAGCCTGAGCAAGAGCGAGACCCTGTCTCTACTAAAAAAATAGAAAGAAATTAGCTGGACAACTAAAAAATGTATATATATTAAAAAAATGCATGGTAGCTCATGCCTGTAGTCCCAGCTACTTGGGAGGCTGAGGCAGGAGGATCGCTTGAGCCCAGGAGTTTGAGGTTGCTGTGAGCTAGGCTGACGCCACAGCACTCTAGCCCAGGCCACAGAGTAAGACTCTGTCTCAAAAAAAAAAAAAAAAGAGCTAAGGTCCAAGGAGGGCCTAGCGTGGGGCCTGGCACACAGTCAGCCCGCAGGAAATGTCATCGCACAGCTTGGAGCTGGGCCTTAAGTCAGCATGGGAGACTCTGCCCATGCGGAAGAGGATGGAGCAGGCAGGCAGTGACAGACGGTGACCTTTACGGCTGATCCTGGAGAGTTCCCCACCATCTGCTGGGCCTCTGTGTCTTTTTGCCACAAGCCCCATGCTCGGTGTTGGGACTAAGCAGCCAACTTAGCTTCCAGATAAGGAGTTTCTTGCTGTCACACACTGGGCACGGGAAGGGGGAGTGGAGGGAGGGCATGCTCTGTGTGCCACTCCCAGCCTGGCCTCGTCCCCCGTGGGCTGTAAGTGCTGTAAAGGCTCGTGGCTGCTTCTAAAGCAGGGTCTTGGGGTCTAGTACTGGGGAAGCTTCGTGGCTTAGATCTCATAAGATGTTCTGTCCTGCATATGGCTATTTTGCCTTCAAAGTGTTTTCGTTGCATGACCAGGAGGAACTCTAGAGAGAGCCACCCACCCTCCATAGCCCACCCATCTGGGAGATGGCTCTGTCCTTCCAGCGCCAGGCCAAAGACTTGGAGGCACCTTTGGCCACCATCCTTCTGCTTCTCAGCAAGCCCTGCAGGCTCTGCTTTCGGAGCCTGTCCTGACCGGACTGTCCTTCCCTGTTCTACCCCTGTGGCCTCTCCCCTGGCCCTTGCGGACCCCCTCTCTCCTCTCCCTGCTTGCAGTCAGTCTCTCCACAGGCAAACCGCTCAGCAGCCGGCATGATCCTTCTAAAATCTGAGTGGAATCTATTCAGCCCCACCCCCCCACCCCCAAACCTTTCATGGGATTCCTGTTGCTCCGAGATTAAAATGCGAGCTCCGTGCCTGTCTGAGGGGCCTGGTGCTGCCTGATGCTCCTGCCACATCCCTGGTCTCCCCGGGTGCACCCCACACTATTCCACTTCCGCGAAGACACCATGCTGTTTTCCAGTCTCGGGCCTTTGCACCTGCTGTGCTCTCTGGAATCTTCTCCTCCCACTCTTGGAATCTGGATCTTTCTCATTCAACCTTAAGCTTGTTAAATGGCCTCTCCTCTCTTTTCAGAGAAGCCCCCACCCCTGGTGATTCTATCTCGAGTCCCTGTTCTTTTCCTTGGTGGCACTCATCACCATTGCCGTCATGTGCACGTTTGTTTGTTTTCCCCTTTGCTGTTGGCTTCTCCTCTAGATCAAGGTTAGCAAATTATAGCCCAGGAGCCAAATTTGGTCTGTTGCCTGTTTTTGTACAGTTTGAGAACTAAGAAAGGTCTTTGTGTTTTAAATGGTTGAGTAAAAATATCAAAAGAAAAATAATGTTGCAACACAGGAAAAGCATCTGAAATTCAAATTTCAGTGTCCACAAATAAAGTTTTATGGGAACAAGGCCACGCCCAGTCACTTATGTTTTGTCCAGGGCTGCTGCGGCGCCACAACCCCAGAATCAAGGAGGTGAGGCAGGGAGACAGAGCGGGCCCCTGTGAGACTCTCAGCTCACCCGCGGGGAGGACTCAAGAAGTCTTAGCGGAAGGGACTCACGGAGGGATGGGGTTGGGAGTGAGGCCACTGCAACCCCCATCGTCCGCAGCAACAGCTGTGTGAGCTCCGGCTGTGGGGGTGGTGTAGCTGGGCCCACCTCACCTCTGGCATCAAGGATCCCTTGATGTCAGGAGTTCGAGACCAGCCTGAGCAAGAGCGAGACCCCATCTCTACTAAAAATAGAAAAAAAATAGCAAAGTGTGGTGGAGCACACTTGTAGTCCCAGCTACTTGGGAGCATGAGGCAGGAGGATCACTGGAGCCCAGGAGTTGGAGGTTGCTTTGAGCTAGGCTGACGCCACAGCACTCTACCCAGGGCAACAGAGCGACTATCTCAAAAAAAAAAAAAAAAATCCTTGGGCCCACTCCAGGAATTCAGATGTAATTGGTCTGAGGTGGCACCTGGGCTCCCCAGGTGATGCTAACGTGCAGCCCAGGTGGAGAACCACCCTCTCAGTGAAGCCCATAAAGCAGGAGGCAGGGGAAGCCTTGCCCTGGTGGCTTCCATGTTTGAGGGAGAAGGCCGGCAATGAAGAGATGAAACACACAACTGTGTAACGTCAGGGGAGCAGTGCCCTGCAGGAGAACACAGCAAGGATGTGCGAGTGAGCGGTGAGGGGAGGGGATGACAACTTAGGGTGGTGGGGAGTGGCCTTTTTGAAGAAACCAGAATGGAGTGGAGCGGTTGCCTAATGGCTATCTGAGGAAGGGGTTTCTAGGTAGAGGCAATGGCAAGTGCAAAGGCCCTGGGGGCAGAACTGTGCTTGGCTATTGATTTGACCAAGGAACTCTAGAGGGGGACCAAGACACCCCTGGGAGTAGGGAGAGGGGAACTGAGCAGGCTCCAAAACCCACATCCTGCTCCTTCTTGCTGCAGAGGTTGTTATGGGAGGAAGGTCACTCTTGAGACCTTGGACGAGCCTCAGGGCCTCAGTTTCTTCACCTGTAAAGTGGGCAAGTGGTCTTTGAGCAGCCCCTGGGAAGCCATAGGGTGATGAGGAGATGTAAGGGTAGAGCTGTGTGACAGCTTGTTCCTCCCTTGGCCCCCACCTTGCTGGCTCCCCCTGGGAGCCTGAGGATGGGCAGAGCTGGGTGCTGGAGACCAGGGAGAGACAGGACAGCCGGATGCGGAGCCATGAGGGCAGTGAGCGGTTACAGCGTGGGCCCTGGGGCCGGCCAGGGTCACACCCCTGCTTGTCCATTTGTTACCTGGGAGGAACTGCTCTGAGCCTCAGTTTCTTTGTCTGTACAATGGGGGTGCCTCTAGCGCCCACCTCACAGGGCATTGTGGGGATTAAATGTGGAGCGAGTAGAAAGTGCTCAGGGCAGTGCCCGGCACGTAGACGACAATATCGGCCAAGTGCAGCCCAGAGCACTGGCTTTGGAGGCAGCCACATGGTGGGTAGTTCGGATCCCGGTCCCAGATCACTGAGCCTCGCTAGACCTTGCTGACATTGCTGTAAAATGGGCAGAATCATGTGCCCCTTTCAGGGTGCGGGGCAGAAAGCCCGGGGAGCTGGCAGTGTGGTGGGTAATGCTAGTCTTCATCTCCTGCTGACACAGCACCCAGGGGCTCCAGGGTGTGTGTGTCTGAGCCATGAGGGCCCGGGCTTGGATGGGGAGGGGCGGGTTGCTGGCATTCGGCAGAGGGATGACGGGTGGGCGTCCTGCTGACCTGGGGTCCTCCTGTCCTTTGTGCTGTGAGGGGGTTTTGTTGTGGGGGATGGCATGATCCCCGGTCCCCACTTAGGGGAGGGCTGTGGGTCCCTTGCCAGTGAACCCTCCCACAGCAGGCCCCTGTGTGGGCCTGGCTTGCTGCCCACTCGCTGTGTGACCCTGAGTCAGTCGGCTGCCCTCTCTGTACAGTGAGGACACTGGACTAGGCAGGCTGTGATCCCACTCCTTACCTAGCCTGCTTTGTGCCTTCTGGGACCTGCCTCCTGTAATGCCTTTCTCTGGGTCTGACGGGCAGAGTCGGATTCCTCCTTCCAGGCCTGATTCAAAGTCCTGACCCTCCAAGGGCACGTGGGGTCTCTTGTGTAGCACTCGCGTCCCTCCCACAGTCCATGACAGGACTGGGCTGGACCTCTCTTGGCCACTGTCCCCCACCCGAGACCCTGGCTCAGAGACAGACAGACAGATCAGGGCGCTGACAGCCCTGGGACCAGGCGTGGAGCTGAATGACGGGAACGTGCCTGAGCAGGGGTGGGACGCACTCAGTCTCAGGGTTAGGCCCCTCCCTCCCCTGCCCATCCCTGGGTGAGCTTGTGCTTTTCATTTTAACTAAACTGGTATTTTTATGACCCGGGCAGGTTGGAAATGAAAAGGCAAATTCTGCTCTATATTCCATTGAACTTCGCTCTCCGCCTGCTGGGGCCTCTTCCTCGGCCATGGGGAGTCCTGGCCTGAAGCTCTGCTGGGGACGGGGAGCAGGGACATCCTGAGTTTATCACCAGCTGTCTCTCTGTCCCCAGCTCTCCTCGTTCTGCCTGACTCTGGCTCTCTGTTTCCCTCTCGTGCCCTCCACTCCATCTCTCCCTTCTTCCTGGCCCTTTTTGGACTCCTCTCTGTCTCTGTCTTTGGGCGTGGGACAGCCTCCTCCCCAGCAGACGTGGGTAAGGGCAGGAGGAAGAACGGCTGACAGGCCCCCTGTTCCCTGCCAGGCTGGGTGCCTGCCAGGGAGTTCTCAGTGCTGAGATGCCCAAGGCCACAGTCAGGGTGGGAGGCGGGCGGGCAGGCGGTGGGTAGCTGGAGTGGACATGAGACTGGGGCATGCCTGGCGTCGGCCGATCTTGGCGCTGCTCTGGGCTCTGTTCTCCTCGCTCTGCGTGCTTCCCGGAGATGCGGGGGGACCAGGCTAGCGGCAGGGCTGTGAACCTGCTGCAAAGAGGGAAATTGTAGTCTGGGTTTGAATCCCAGCACTGCCACCTACTGACTGTGACCTTGGGCAAGTCACACGTCCTCTCTGAACCCAGGTTCCAGATCTGTGGAATGTGTAGGGTGGCTGTGTTCAGTGCAACAGCACAAAGTGATGGGCACAGTGCCTGGCACTTGGTAGCACTCAAGAAACAGTGGCTTTTGTAAAGTGTGCTCCTGTGTGAAGGGGAGGCTGGATTCTTCCTGTCCCTCCTTTCATTCCTTCATTCCTGGGCCTCAGTCTCCTCCAGGCCTCAGTTTCTCCCTGAGTCTGCTGAGGAGGAATAGTGCTCTGCTCAACTGGCTAGCTCAAGGCAGGTGCAGCAGAGAGGGGAGCGGGCCGCAGCCTTGCCTGTGCTCCAGCCGTCCCGGGGCCGAGGGGAACTTAAAACTCTTCCTGTGGCTGAAGTAGCTTGGAGGGCAGCCGGCGGAGAGGGCTCTGATGGGAGGGAAGAGAGGCCACACTGACTCTTCTCTGTCCCCGGGGGCTGTGGTTCAGGCAGCGCTAAACTCTGTCAGGGCCTGCAGGGGTGGGGGGGAGCAGTGTGGCCTCCTCCGGCTCCCAGCTCAGGTTGGCGCTGTCAGGGAATCCCGTGTGGTCCCCAGGCCAGAGCCGCTGGAAGAGGGCAGTGCTTAGCCCTGAGGAATGAACCTCAGGTGGGAGACCCTAGTGGGAGACACAGGTTCGGGACTGGGGCGGGGCGTGGCTTGTGATGTCGGTGGGAGGTACCTGCACCCGGCTTCCACCGCAGCATTTTATCTCATGAAAAATGAGTGGCATCTTCATGGGTCTGACTCAGAAGGCGTTTTCTTTCGCAGCCAGGCATATGTTTTATTGGCTGATTTCAAACACATGGAAAATTACAGAGAATAATATAATGAACCATCCCGTACCCAACACCTGGCCGCATGTTGATATTTTGCCATAATAGCGTCAGCACTTGTTTTCATTTTAAGAAAGAAAACTTTGCCAATGTGATCAAAGGCCCTGCACGCGCCTCTTTGTCCCTCACCCTCCTCTTCCTCCTCGGAGGCAGCCACTGCCCCGTACCAGATGTGCGTTCTTAATTCTCTTAACTCCTGTGCACTTAAAACGCATACCCGTAAATGGTGCTCAGTTTGGTTCTGTGTCTTTAGGCGTAGTAAGACGGGGTGGTATGCGTGCATTTGGCTTGCTTTTCTGCCTCCGTGTCTTGCCGTCCGTGGTTTGCTCCACTTGTTTTCTTCCCCTGCGTGACCGAGCCCCAGCATGCGCTTGTCCGTCCTGTGCCGGGGGTGGCACTGCAGGCCTGCGGGGACTGAGCCTCCAGGTCTTCCCAGGTGCTGCCCTGGTGCTCCCACGGTCTGCAGGACCCTGGTCTCCAGACCTGCCTCCCCGTGGGGCCCCAGGCGTGTTAAACACAGGTTTCACAGGGTGGCGACGCCAGCCCTGCTGAGCGGCACTCAGGGAGCGCAGTGTGTGTGGCATCGGGCTCCCCGGCGGCCTCTGGACTTGCGTTTGGAGGAGCCGCAGTCCGGCAGTCGACCCGGGTGCTAGAGCCCCTTCCAGCTCTGCCACTCATCCGCTGTGGGGTCCTGGGCGAACGGCTGGATCTCTGGGCCTGGGTGCCCTCATCTCCAAAACGGGGGTGTCGGGGAAGGCTTCCTGTAAGGAGGTCAGTGAATGCTGAGACTCAGCGCCTAGGACGGGCACGGCAGGGCTGAGGGGCGCTGGCTGGAGGGGAGGATGTTCCTGGGGAGGGAACAGCCAGTGCAGAGGCCGGGGGCAAGGAGGGGTGATGCGCTTGCTGTGCAGGTTGGCCGCTCTGTCCCCTGGAGGCTGCTGGGCCCACGGTGATGTGGCTGAGGTGGGGACATATCAGAGGCACCTGCCTCCCCTGAAGTAGTGGCTTCTGACAGCTGAGATCTCGGGTTGCAGCTGGAAGGGGGTTTATGGGAAGCCTGAAGTGTGAGGAAATGTTAAGTGCCTTATAAGTACTTTGATTATTTTAAATTGCTTAAGTGGTTTGCTAAGATGGTCCTAAGTATCCTGGGGACACAGACACAAAATCAATTAGGAAAGTACAACAAACCCAGCAGAGGAAAGTAATACCCTCACCTGCCTTCCCCTTCCTGGAGGCCGGGCCAGGACTCCTCTCTCACCTCCTGGCTTCAGGCTGAGGAGCCTCGGTGGCCTCGGGTCCTGGCCTTTCTCAAGCGTTTCTGGCCGAGGCCCTGGGAGAGGAAGGGGCATGTCAGGGGGTGCCCGAGGGGTCTCTTAAAGGTGCTTCTCTCTCCTGAGGAGCCTTTATCCCGTGGCTCCCCCAGGCCTAGCATTTCAGAAACACACACTGTTACTGTTTGAAAGCACAGAGCATTCCCAGGGCTCAGTATTCAAGGTACCAAAGGCTGAGCCCCAGCCCCAGCCGGCTGGAGGCTGTGCTGTTCCCCGCCACCTTCCAGAGGGCTCTCAGCCTGCGCTGGGCTGCGTGCTGCGGCCTTCAGTGGCCCCAGGGGGCTGCAGGCACCTGCATGTCCTCCCCCACAAGCGCGGCCCCTGCCAGGTGACCTGGTGGCATTCCTGGGGGCTGTGCTCCGGCAGAGCGTGAGGGCCTTTTCCCTCGTGTGGCGCACAGCGCTCCTGCTTCCGGCCTCAGGGTGGACGCGAGGCGGCTTCCCGTCTAGCACTGTCGATAGCAGAGCGGGATGATGCCTGGCACTGCTCTGCTGGGCAGAGCCCTCCCCACACAGGCGGCCGAGGGCGGTGTTTGCGGTCCCACAGGCGCGGGGCGGCCCAGGGAGGCCCCCTGGCTGGTCTGGCCCGGCCTCCTGTCGCCGGCCAGGGACTGCATCACTTGTTTCTTCTGTGGATCCCCACAGAACCTAGGGGATGAGTCACAGTTTTTTGTTTTTTTTTTTAACAGAGAGGTGTCAGTGTGAGAAAAACAAATCCTTGTTCCTAAAAGAAGCCAGGCACAGAGCCGCCTGGAGATTAGGCAGCGGGTCCCTGACCCAACCCCGCACATTTCCTCGTGTCCTGAGGGATCAGGTGGCGGGGTTTAGTTCTGTTTGTGTACTTGTATTCATCTGGTAACTGGGGAGGATCTGCCGCAGGCCCCCGATTTTGCTATTGAACAAGGAGGCAGGTTTTTCCTTAGCTTTTGTTTGGTTTCCAGTTCAAATTAAAAAATGTATATTTTAGGTACATCTTGGGTTCAGCATGTGAGGATGGTCCACGGTTTTCAGGACTTCTGGATGAATGCCTGCTGTAGGCAGCTGCCGGGCGTTCCTGAGACACGGTGGTGGGGACATAGGGCCTGGTAGAGTCTGGGAACAGGGAACTCTGGGGCCAATCCCAATAGTTCACAATTTACAAGCTTCACAGTCACTTCTTTTTTTTTTTTTTTTTGAGACAGAGTCTCACTCTGTTCCCCGGGCTAGAGTGCCGTGGCGTCAGCCTAGCTCATAGCAACCTCAAACTCCTGGGCTCAAGCGATCCTCCTGCCTCAGCCTCCCGAGTAGCTGGGACTACAGGCGTGAACCACCATGTCCGGCTAATTTTTCTATTTTTAGTAGAGACAGGGGTTTTTCGCTCTTGCTCAGGCTGGTGTTGAACTCCTGAGCTCAAGCGATCCTCCTGCCTCAGCCTGCCAGAGTGCTAGGATCACAGGCGTGAGCCACCACACCCGGACCCACAGTCACTTCTTGGTCATCTCACACCGATACTACAAAGCAGTTAAGACAGCTGCCCTATTTTACAGGTGAGGAAACTGAGGCCAGAGAAGTTAATGCGTGGGTGGCCACCTAGCCAGGTAGGATCAGAGCAGTGGTGTGTGACTGTGTCCAAGCTACATGGGAGGCTGAGGCTGAGGTGGGACGATCCTGAGCCTGGGAGTTTGAGTCCAGCCTGGGTAACAAGGTGAGACCCTATCTCTAAAGGAAAAGAAAAGGGACCAGAGCTGGGCTTAGGATCAGGGTCCTAGCCCTCCAGCCCAGGGCTGCGGCCCTGCGCGTACCTAGAAGCATGAGCGTGTCCTCCTAGTCCAGCTGCTCTTACTGCAGGAGCCTGTTGCTGGCTGTCGAAGGTGCTTTGCAGGCTGGAATCAGGTCGGCCCTCCCTCTGTTCCACTGAGCATAGGACCGGCAGCCACGGGGCCCGAGAGGAAGGCTTGATGTCCCCGACTCCTTCCTGTTGTTGCAGTTATGAAAGCCAGCGTGTTTGTTGAAGAAAACAGAAAAGCATAAAGAAGCAAATTAAAATTGCTGATTTACCACACTGTGCAGGATGACAACCTTGATGTGTTTGTGCATTTCCTTCCGGCCCTTCTTCTGTGTAGTTTGCCAAGTTGAGATCACAACATCTATGCGGTTCTGTAGCCCTCTTCTGTCCACCAGATCACGGTGGAGAGCAATTTCCAATACCCTTAAATAGTCTTTAAACATGGTGTTTAAAGGCTATGTAATCACCCCCAGAGGGGCCTTGGCGTCTTCTATGTACCCTGTCCCACGGAGGCTGGTTGGACGTGAAGTCTTGGGGCTGCTTCCCCACGGTGTCTGTGCGTTTCCAGGGGTCCCTCTCTCTATGAGAACGCATGACGGTGCAGCCTCGGGCGCTGGGTGGTGGGGAGCAGGAGGCGGTTGGAGCAGTTATCCTGGCAAAGGCAGGTGCTCAGGTGAGCTCCCCATGAAGGTGGGTGGGGAGACGGACGTGGCAGGTGGAGTGTAGGAGGCAGAACCAGGTGTCCCTGGCTGTGCAGTGGGCATGGGACGCGCAGGCCTAGAGAGACGTGCTCAGCTGAACTGCCGGCATGGGGACCAGGGGCCGTGGCTCCACTCTGTGCCTGCTCGGGATGAAAGCCCCCAAAGGCCCAGAAATTAAGCTCAGGGGTTTAAATCAAGTGTGGCGGCTGAGGGAGGGGCAGGCAGGGGGCCAGGCTGGCAGGGAGCAGAGACGGTCTCACGAGTACCCCTCGCTGTGGACAGGTGGGATGCGTGCAGGGGGCCTGGGAGAAGGGGGTGGAAGCTCCTGGGGCTCCCGGGTTGGCCTGGCCTTGGAAGCCCTCAGGCCGCCCAGCCCGTCTCGCCCACCTCGCCTTCATTCCCCGCCTCCGGCCCTGCCACCTTCTGCTCCGGTTCCTCTGGGCCGCTTTCTACCCCCCTCCAATTCCCATCAGCTGGCCTGCTTCTGACGGGCCCTCTGGCCCTGAAGGATGCACCGTCTGCCTTTTCATTCCTTTCCATTTTATTTAAAAATTGAGGTATACACAGTGAAAGACACACATTTTAGGTGTACTGCTCGAGCTGTTACAAATGATGTGCTTGTATGACCATCAAGATCGTGGCATTTGTAGCGCCCCAGAAAGAGCCCTTGAGCCCCCTCCTAGTCAGTGGCCTTCCCTCCCCACGGGTAACCTGTGGCCGGGCTCTCAGCGGCGTAGCCCGCGTTGCCTGGTTTTGAGCCTCACGTAAACAGAATTGTCCAGGGTCTCTGGGTCCAGCCTCGTTCGCTCCCGCTGTCTGTGGCTCCTCCGCGGGGTTGGGTATTTGGTGGTTTGTTCTTCCGTATTGCTCTGTGCTATTCCACTGTGTCATTGTTTGGATAATTCATCATTTATTTACCTGCTCTGCTGCTGCGGGACGTTTGGGCTGAATCCATTGTTTGGCTATTACGAAGAGAGCTGCTCTGAACATCTATGTCTGTGTCTTTTAGTGGACGTAAGTGCTTGTTTCTCATTCATATGTTTTAAGTGGAATTGCTGGCTCATAGGTCGCATGAATTATTAGCTTTAGGAGGCACTGCCAATCATCTTCCCCGAGACCGTAACTTCTTGCTGCCTTTCTTTGCTTTGGAAATTCCACCTGTGCTTTGAGGCCCATCTCCAATGATCCCTCTTCCTCCATCCTGAGGATAACACTACTGGTCACTAGTGGGGCAGCTCTATAAGGCAGGTTGCAGGGTCATGTCTCTCTTCTTTCCTGCTCTAGTCTCCAGTGCCTGGAACATTGTAGGTGCTTAATAAAATGAATGGTTGAGTTTCTGTGCCTGGCATGTGCTAGGAGTTTTACGTAGGTTATCTGGTGTAAGTCACTGGCCCCATTTTACAGGTGAGCAAACTGAGACTTGTCTGGAAAGCAGTGGAGGCCCACAGCGCTGCCTGTCCCTGAAGCCTGTGCTCATTCTACAGTTTCAGGCAGCATGTGTTTGAAATTTCTTGCTCTTTTTCAGCTCGCCCACTTTGATTTCACTCGGCCTCACAGTCTAGTCTGGGGATTGTTGAATTAAATCTCGTGGGTGACCCAGTTAGCTTGTGACCCAGCCAGCTCCTGAAGGATCCATCAGCTCATCTTCAGCCTCAGCCCGGGCTCCAGAGTCAGGGATTTCCAGGGTGGGTAGGAGCAGTGAGGCTGCAGAAACCCACCTGTGCATCACCGAAGCCATCCTCTGGCATGACCAACATTCGTATGTCACTTTTACCTTTTCAACGTCCCTTTCCATTGGTTGACTGTCCGTGGAGATCACAGCCTGGCCACTGTTATTTGCATTTTCTGAGTGAATGAAAGAGAGCCCAGGGAGGTGGTGTGATGTGTTCAGAGTTCTCCTGGAGCCTGAAGAGCTGGGGTGAGAACCTTGAACTCCTCCTTCCAGCCTCCTGCTATAAGTGTTTTAGGGAGGGCCGGGAGCAGGCAGAGGACTGGAGTTAGGTCCAAAACCCAGCAAGGCTTGTCTCAGGGTCCCTTTGGGAAGCAGGAAAGACTCTTTCAGGCCATCAATTTGCTAAATGGTCTTAGGGGCCTGAAAGGTTTGCCATGTGCTGGGTGTCTTGGGGTAGCCTCTGGGTTTAAGTTCATGGGGACCTCTGAACCCTGGGCAGGGCACTGGCGGGTGGCTGCTGTCCATGGTCCTGAAGCAGGACTTTGCCCGTGGGAGGCAAAGAAGGGTCAGCAGCGTGGGGTTGTGGTGCGCACACTTTCCTAGGAGGTGCTCCCCTGCCAGTTTTGGTGGGAGCGAGGCATGTGGCCGGGCAGACGGTGCGGGTGTCTTGATATTTTAATTGAAGCCTGGAGACGGTTGCTCTCTCTACTGTGCTAACAATGTACGGAATAAATAATTCAGCGGTGGCTGTGTTGTGCCTGCTGCCCTTACAGGGGTGGCCACACGTGCACGCGCGCGCGCATACACACACACATGAGCGGCCGGGTGGGCCAGGAGCTGCTGTTCTGGGCAGTGGCTGGACTGGAGGTGGTGCACAGCCCCTTTAATAGGACGCTGGCCGCCTCTCAACCCCCGTGAATCCGTTTCATCCCAGGCAACCCCTGAGGAGAGGTTAGCAGAATGTGGGGCCAACTGCTCCTATGTGCAGTGCTTAAGTGGCACTTAGAGGTCCATTTGCCCTCAGACCAGCCTGCAAAGCCAGGGACCTGGAGGAAAGGCCCCTCCTCACAGGCACTCTTCCTGGGCTGTATTTGAATGGATCCCATTTGATTCAGCAAATATTTATGGAGCTCCAGGTTTGTGCAAGATACTGGAGCAGGTGGTGGAGATGGGAGAGATTGCCTGGTGGCTAAATCTGGGTTCTTCCTGAATGGGGAGGTATGACAGACACATGATTAGTCACAGCTCAGGTTGGGGCATGGGAGGGCTGGGTGAGAGGTGCGGGCAAGGTCTGGGGGCTCAGAGGCGGGCAAGGGCAGTCTGACAAGGCAGGAGTGGGTGGCCCTTTGGTGAAGGTGGCAGGTGTCCTGCAGGTGAAGGTGCAGCCAGGGTTGTGTTCCTGAGGGGAGGGTGGGGCTGGGTGGGACCTCTTGTATGTCTGGCAGGGGTGCAACAGGGCTGTGGCAGGAGGACTGGGTGGGAGATGAGAGGAGAAGGGCTGGGGCAGGTTGGGGGTCATAGGCTAATAGTGTGAACTTGATCCTGCAGGCTGGTGCCTGGCTGGATTTGGGAGTTAGAAGTATTCTTTGGGTGTGGAGTCGAGGGTCGGTTGCAGGGCAAGGCCTGGAGCTGAGAGAGGGATTAGGAGACTGATGGAACAGTCCAGAGGGGAGGTGACAGTGGCCCAAATGATGGCCTTGTGCATAGTGACAGTCATTCATTCATTTATTCATTCACCAATCAAGTAATTGGTGAGTATCTTTTATCAGCCAGACATTGGAGTAGGTTGAGAATAAAGCAGTGAACAAAAACATCTATGGTTCTTGTCCACATGAAGCTGACCTTCTAGAGGGGGAGAAAGACAGCCAACGTGACGAGTGATAATTGGAGTGGGGATGGGTGCCATGGAGGGGACTTGCTCAGGGCCAGGGCTGGAGAGCACAGGAGGGGCTCTTGTCCACAGGCAGTCAGGGGAGAGCTGTGGAGGGGACACTGGGACACAGGCCTGGGCAAGGGAGGAAGGGAGCTGATGGCTAGATGGGGTTTTGGGTGACAGGCACAGCCAGAGCAAAGGCTGGGACACGGGAATGTTCTTGGCCCATCTGAGAACCGGAAGGAGGCTGCACAGAGAGTGGGGGAGGAGGTGGCAGGGGCTGGATCAGCAGGGCCTGTGGGCCTGAGACAGTTTGACTTTTGCTCCAGGTGCGATGGGTAGCCTTCGAGGGTTTCAAGCAGAGAGTGATGTGATCAGATTATGTCTTAAAAGGCACTCTGGCTGCTGTGTGAGGATCCGTCGTAGCACTGTGAGAGCCTGCAGCCAAATGGAGGCGTTATCTGTAACACCTCCTCCCAGCCTGTTGCACAGAGAGCCCCTGGGGAGGCTTGCAGGGGGCCTGGCTATTCTGCAGAGCCTCATGCCCTGCCCCCCTATTCCCCAAGCCCCAGCCTGCCAACACTGGGACCTCCAGCTGCTGCCACACAGACCCTGCCCAGGGCCCTCTCAACTTCCCTCACCCAGAAGTGGGCATCGTGACAAATATCTCCCTATCCAGGTTAATGTCAGGCTTAAATGGCAGAGCATATGCAAAAGCTGTACATGGAAGGCAATCATTATTACAATTTTCAGAGCCAGAGGGAGTGACCAAACGGGGTGGTTCAGAACAGACGCCGAGAGCAGTTATGTAGGAACCTGGGAGCCCAGAAGGTGGCCCTGGCTGAAAGCATAAATGGATTCAGAAGCTGCAGGGAAGAGAAACTTGGGGAAGCAGATGCCCAGGGACCTGCCCGAGGAAGTTAGGGGTGTGGGTGCATTCGTGGCCGAGAGGGTGTGCGGTGAGGACGTCCATGCCACTGCCACCCTCAGTGCCTCGTGCCTGGGGACTGAGTCCTCCTCTCACGGGAGACTTTTCCCCAGCTTCTCCCTCCAGCCCCTTCCCACCAAGAGGTTGGGGCCAGGATAGTGTTTCCTGCTGGAACCTGCCATGGGCACCAAAATGTCCTCATTTGAGGGGAAGCTCACGCTTCCCGCGCCCAGGCCCTTCTTCCTCCCATGGAGAAACTGGTGGGCTCCCACCGGCGTCAGATAAGGGCCCCTCCTCTGTCCCACCTTGAGAGGGTGGTTAACTGCCTTTCCTATTTTTGGCAGACAGCCGGCAGTGAGACCCAAAGGGGAACGCACTAATTGAGGGGCTCCTTCGGGGAAACCTCTCTGATGGCGCCTGGGAATCCGTGGCCTCCAGCCCGCAGCTTATAGAGCTGTAAGCAGGGAGACGCTGCCTCCCCAGGGCGGGGGAGAGGAGGAAGAGAGAGGGCCTGTTTAATTCAATTCTGTGTTTTATCGCTCATTGGATAAATAACCTTCATTAAGATGGAAGGTGGGGGGATAGACAGGGAGAAGTTTGATTAATTTCAAGCTGGTTTCTCATTTGTTAATTTTCTCCCAGTTCAGCAGGATTATTAAAACAAATTACAGACACTGCTCTCTCCTCCCTGGGCTGGAGCGGGGCTCTGGGGGAGGGATCCTGCCCCACGCTACAGTTATTTAGGTGCCACTTGGGATGAAGGAGGAGGCTTCCACATTTCAGTCTCTGGGCAAGGTCCCTGTTTCTTGCTGAGGGTCCTCTGAGGGTTCTTTTTTTTATTTTATTATTTTTATTTTTTTTAATTTCAGCATATTATGGGGGTACAAATGTTAAGGTTATGTATATTGTCCTGGCCTCCCTCCCCCCTCAAGTCAGAGCTTCAAGCATGACTATGCCCCAGACGGTGCGCATCGCACTCATTATGTATGTATATACCCATCCCTTCCTCCCCACTCTCGTCTACTCTGAGGGTTCTTGTGTCCCTGAGGCCTCACGGAGAATCTGGACAACCAGGAAATGGAATGGGCGGGGCCTGTCCTGGGCACACTGTCCCGCAGCAGGGCCGATTACCTGGGTGGGCTGGTGCCTGGGAGAGGGGCAGGGCTGCCAGCTCCAGCTCGCCCAGGGTCCCGGCGCTCCTGCACCCCCCCTGCTAACTGGCCGCTGCCTGTTCTGACCCCTTCCTGGCCATCAGCTGTTGCCCACCTTGACCTCTGTGCCAGCCAGGCTGGTTCTGCACTGGCTGGATCCAGCCCTGCAGAAAAACTGTCCCCTGCTGGAGTGTTGACGGGGATAGCACGTCAGCACTGTCCTGCTGCCCTGGCCAGCTGAGAGTGCCACCTGCTTGGTGGGCAGGGTAGTGAGATCTGGGGTTTTGAACACCCTCTTGTGCTCCCCAAAACACACTGTTAATGCTGCCTCTGCCAGTCCTGTGTGTGTGTGTGTGTGTGTGTGTGTGTGTGTGTGAGCTGGGTGTACTCATCACTGTGAGCCCTGTGAGGGTGTGTCTGGGAGAGTCTGTGTGGCCCCTCACGTGTGAGCAGGCACGGCTGTGTGAGCCTGTGCTCCTGCCTGTGTGTAGGTGGAGGTGTCCAGGAACGCTCTGTGCAGGTGCACACCTGAGTGTCCTAGCCTGTCTCTGAGCTTGCTGTGTGTGTCTCTGCTGTATCGTGTGTGTGACTGTACCTGCGTGTGTGGAGTGGGCGTCGGCGAGCCCTTGTGTGTGTTTGCGTGCGAACCTTTCGGGGTCCTCCCCATGGTGCATGTGTATTTGCAGGCCCTTTGGTGCCTGACAGGGCTGCGTCCTGGCGTGTGCGTCTGTGTGTGTGTCCCCTCGTCCCTGGCCCCTGCCAACACCATCTGACACCTGGAAGCATGAGATTGGATTGTCCGGAGCTGTCCACCTGGCCTTGTAGTTTGAGGGCGCCTGTGGGGAGACCTGTCTCTGCATGTCCTTGCAGCCTGGGGGGTACAGTTTCCTCCGGAGGGAAGCTGCTCCCTGTGGGCTCCTGGCCCTCCTGGCTCTCCACACCCCAAGCCTGCCCTGGAGGGACCTTCGGGCTGTCTTCGTACCTCCAGGCTGGAGCTGGAGGAAGGCTGGGTGGAGGAGAGCTGCCAGGCGGGACAGGTGGCCTGCAGCATGGGGAGCGGGGACCACCTTGACCTCTAATGCCCTGGGGACTCAGACTGCGGGGGGCCGTCGGCCCTGCTCCCAGGCGTGGCTGAGAGGCCGGGCAGATGGTGCTCTAGAGGTCAGGCAGAAAAGGGCTGTGGCCTGGGGCAGGGAGCGGGGCTGCTTTAGCTGAGATGCTCGGTGACAACCTCTGTGAGAGGTGGACTTGCCAGAGACGGGCATGGAGTGAAGGAGGAGACTCTGCGGGAGAGCCGTGTTGGCAGAGACACAGCAGGTGCAAGGGCCGTGAGCCTGGCTGTGCTAAGGGTGCCTGGGATGTGGCAGGGCCCGTGTGGCGGGGGCGGGGTGGAGGGTTGGTAAGAGCTGGGGTCAGCGCAGCAGTGGGGCTGACACAGGGCCAGGGCTTTCCTTCAAGGTAGGGAGGGCTCGGGGCCACCTTGTTCTGGGTGGCAGTGCTGCCTGGGCATGTGGGTGTGCCACCTACTGTGTCAGCGTGTGTGCACGTGTGGGCCTAGGCCACCAAGGGAGGGGAACAGGCTGGAGCTGGGCTGTATGTGGAGCAGAGAGTCGAGGGGCGTTGAGTCCTTTCACCGGAGGGCGTAGGCTGCGTCTCCGTGGCTCCAGAGAACAGACGTAGAACCACGTGAAAGGGACAGGGAGGCAGCTTTCGGCTCAGAGTCCTGACAGCCCGGCAGTCATTGGCACTGGGATTGGCTACTGCGTGAAGTGGTGAGCTGCCCATCGTAGGAGGCAGGCAAGAGGAGGCCAGAGCCCCTATCAGGGACGCCTGCTGAGCGGTTGGCGGGCCCCTCTCCAGGCTCTACTCTAGAGGCTGCTCCCCCCAGACCTGCTGAGGCCTGGGGTAACTGGGGCAGAGCCGTGTCAACCCCTGGCTTTTGTGGAGACCCTGGGGCAGGGGCCTTCGAGGTGGGACAGGGCGGAAGGGGCCAAGGTCCAGAGGGTGCTTCCCTCTCAGAGAGACGTGTCCGCCTGAATCACCAGTTGCTGGGAACTGGACATACTGGGCCTGGACAGGGAGAGCCTGTGGGCATCTCCTGCCTGTCCCCTCACTGTCTGGACAGGATCCAGATGTGCTGGTGGCTCTTGCCACAGGCTGGCAGGGCGGCCAGCCAGCTGGGGGGATTCTGCCTTTGGTGTTGGTGGGCCCGGGCTTCTGTCAGCAGCTGCGTGGCTGAGGACGGTGTCTGAGTCCCAGCTTTGCAGTTGATGCTAAGTCCTGCGGAGGCCGCTGCAAGTGTCCGGTGAAGTGAGGTGAGGGTGGGAAGCACTGGCAGGCCGGGTCCCCTGCAGCAGGCTTGAGTGCAGGGTGCAGGCGCTTTACCTGGGAGGTGACCCGGATGTGCTGCGCGGGAGAAGAGGTGAGGAGCAGAGGGGACGGAGCCGGTGCAGGTGCCTGCATGAGCCGGTGACCTCGGGGGCTCCAGAGACCATGGAGAGCAGGTCCTCAGCGCTGGGCAGGGACTGCCTGGCACACTGCGGACATGTGGAATGTTGCCGCTGAACTGAAGGGGCCGTTTGGGGGTCTCTGCAGAAGGTGGAGAGTAGAGGGCCTGGAGAGAGGTTCGCCCCAAACCGTATCTGTCACCTTTCAGGAGAAGCTGGGGCCTTCTGGGCCAGCGGCTGTCAGAGGTGATTCAGTCCAGTCCTCACCTCTGTGTGGAGGCAGCGTGGTGTGACGGCAGGCAGAGCCCTGCAAAGGCTCAAGCCCCGGGGCAGCCACCGCCCACTGAGTATCTTCCGGCAAGTCCCGTCACCTATGAGCTGGGCTGGATGCTAGTCCCTCTGTCGGTGACAGGCTTATGGTGAGGCCTGAGTAAATGAATACATAGGCCAGAGATGGGGCTTCGCAGCAACGACCCCCAGGGGGGCTGAAATGCCCCTCCCTGAGGGCGCTGACAGAGTGGGTCGGAGCCGCTGGCCGGCAGTACCCAGGCACGGCCGTGGGGCAGCCAGGAATCGAGAGAGGGCCGCTTGGGTTCCTCCTCGCCCTGGCTCTGGAGGGTGCAGGCACCCCCCGCTGGCTGGGTGGGGCTGGGAGAGGACTCCAGGCATGGCCAGTCTCCCATCTGCCCTGCGGTCTTGGCTACAGTGCTGCCGCTTGGCCTAGCCATTCATCAGCTGGGCCAGGCCAGGGGTTTTCTCCCCCAACAGAATCCTGTAGAGAGAATCAGGTCAAAGCAGCCAGCATCATAGGCTCGCCCATCCGTAGTTGTCATTCACGTTTACCTGCAGGGTGACGCACTGGTGCCAGGCACTTCCCTAGTCCTGGTGCCCTAGCGGTGAGAAAGGCAGACAGACCCCTGTCCTCATGGGACGGACATGCCAGCGGGAGGCAGACAATCCCCAAGAGCGCACATGGATGAAATGCATAGTATCACAGGTGGTGGTACATGGGTGCAGCCAGTGCAAAGGCCCTGAGGTGGGCTCCGGCCTGGTCTGCTGGCGGGGACAGCGTGGAGGCCAGAGTGGCAGGAGCAGAGTGGGTGAGGGGGAGGGGGTAGGCCGAGAGGTTGGCGGGCTACGGGCCGATGATGTAAGGCCTGGTGAGCCACTAAAGACTTTGCCTTTTACTCTGTATGCGATGGGAGCCTCTCGAAGAGAGGGGTGATGTGGTCTAACACGGGTTTTGATCGAGTTGCTCTGGCTGCCAGGCAGGCATGCAATGCGCGTGTGTGTGGGTGGGGGGCCTGGTGAGTGTGGGAGGCAGGAGACCTGCAGGCGGCCCTGGAGCCTGTTGTGACGTCCAGCCAGAGACACGGGAGCTGTGACCTGGGTGGTGCTGGTGGAGGCGGGGAGTCGTGGTTGGATCCTGGGTGTGTTTTCAAGGTAGAGCAAACAGTATTTGCTGATAAATCAGGTTTGGGGAGTGTGAGAAAAGGACTCAAGGATGTCTTCAGCGCTTTGGTCCGAGCAGGTGGAAGCACAGAGCAGCAGCGGCCTGGCTGGGGGTCTAGGGGCAGAGGCGCTCGCGTCTGGACTGCTGGGTTTGAGTGTCCCATTAGGTGGCCAGTGGGATGGGAGCCTGGAGTTCAGGGTGCATCCTCAGTCTCCTCATCTGTCAAGTGGGAGCCATGTGAGCATCTGTGGGTGGCTGTGGGTGGCCTGTGAAGCCGTGGGGCGGCGTGCCGTGTCCCAGGGGGTGAGTGGATGGAGCGTCGAGCCCTGGGGCTGCCAGAGTTCAATCCAGGAGAGGAGGCAGGACCAGCAAAGGAGGTCAAGGAGGAGCTGCCTGCAAGGAGGGAGGGGACCAGGACCCCAACGGCCAAGGGAGAAAGGGACCACACGGGTGAAATGCTACTGCTGGGGGGCTAGGGGCTGAGAGCCCCCAAACCACAGCTTGCGCCCCTGGCCCAGGGGTCACCTAGTCTTGCTTGCAGCTGCCTTCCGAGCTGGGTTCTGGCTTTCCTCCCAGGGCTCAGGCCCCCTCTCCCTGGTGACAGGCCCGGAGCTCCTGTGGGGCCTCGTGTCTGCCAGCCTGGCTCTGGCCTGGCTGTGAAATAAATTATGTGGAGTGATGGTGATGTGACTTTTATCGGCTCATGTGTTCAATAATGGTAATGCATCCCATTATATCATATTATATTAATACAGCGCAGTATATTACACACGGTGCAGCGCATTAACTTGACTTGAGAGAGCACTGAGCAGACACCACGGTTAATTTTCTTGCAGCCCGGCCACGCCCCATCGCTGGCACTCGGTGCTCGAGAAGTGGTCACCAGGTCACGGCTGCAATTACAGGCCCGCTGGGCGCCACGCCCCATGTCCTCCAGCTCCGCCCCTACCTCCCACAGCGGTGGAAGAGGCTTTTGGACACCACTTCCACCTAGTGGAGGCCCCTCCCGTGTCCTTACCTGTGAGCAGGGCCGGGTCATGTCGTTAAGTCCCCATGGAACAGGTGCAGAGACCCAGGCTCGGAGAAGAAGTGGCTTGCGGAGGGATGTGGCAGGGAACGGCGTCGGAGGTGCACTCTCGCCTCCCCCTCCTGGCTGCCCAGCTGCAGGGGTGGTGCGGGCACAGGGCAGAGGCTGCAGTGAGCATGCGTGTGTGCGTGTGTGCCAGCTGGAGTAGGGGCTAAGAGCACTCGGGTGTTGCAGCCAGGTGGACCTGGGTTCAAATCCTGCTTTGCCACATGCTGTGTAATCTTGTTTTCATATTCTCTTGGGCTTTAGTTTTTTTCATCTGAAAAATGAAAGTAATAGTGTTCACTTCCTGGGGTTATTGTGTGAGGAATAAAGGAAATAATCTGTGTGAGGTGCTTGGCATACAGTAGGTGCTCATCAAACAGCAGCTGCTAGTCCTGTTATGATTACCACTGACCTCTGAGCAGCCGCTTGCCTGCTGCCCCCTCCCACCTGACTCACAAGGATTCCTGGCCCTGGCCCAGCCGTCCCCAGTCGCAGGTCAGCCTGCACTTGCTGCCCTGCCCCACCTTACTTGGCTCCTTGGGCACTGCAGCCGCCCTGGGCTGGTCCCCAGGTCTCCCTGCCCCTTGGACATTTGGACACTGCCTAGTGCCCAGCACTGCCCACTCCCTCTCCCTGGCCACAGGCAGCACTGTGGCACCAAGGAAGCCCAGCTTTGACATTAGATGGGCTGGGTGTGCCTCTGCCCCCAGTGCTGGGTGACCCGGGGCAAGTCCCTCAGCTCTCGGAGGGGCAGCTTCTCATCTGCAAATCCAGGCCCCGGCTTCCCCCTCGGGGCTGTGATGCGGATGAACCATCAGCCAGGTGCTGCACCTGGCACGTGTGAATGGCACAGCAACGGCGCCAGCATCCTGGCTATGTCCTTCCCTGTCCCCAAGCTTCCTTGCCGCCGTTCTCCCGTGTGACTCTCAGAGTGAGCCTGACAAAGCCCACGTTCTCACCACGGTGCCCTCTCGTATTTTTTTTTTTTTTTGAGGCAGAGTCTCACTCTGTTGCCTGGGCAAGTGCCATGGTGTCAGCCTAGCTCACAGCAGCCTCAACTCCTGGGCTCAAGCAATCCTCCTGCCTCAGCCTCCTGCATAGCTGGGACTACAGGCATGCGCCACCATGTCTGGCTAATTTATATATATATATTTTTAGTTGTCCAGCCAGTTTCTTTCTATTGTTTTAGTAGAGACGGGGTCTCGCTCTTGCTCAGGCTGGTCTTGAACTCCTGAGCTCAAACGATCCGCCTGCCTCAGCCTCCCAGAGTGCTAGGATTACAGGTGTGAGCCACTGTGCCCGGCTACCACGGTGCCCTCTCGACAGGTGAGGACACTGAGGCTCGCAGAGGCGGTGACTTGTCCTAGGCCACACAGTGAGGAGGCCTCTTACATCCGGGAGCTTGGACTTGGAGCCCTCCTTGGAGCAAGGAGGCAGGGGCTGTGGCCCGTGGGGCTCTGCCTTGGCGCCAGCCCCCTGCCCAGGCCCTGGGGCTCCCCCAGGCCTCCTGCTACATGTATCAATCTCGTCAAGGTCCGGAGTCAGCATGTAAAACCTGCACGGGTGAGTGTAATGTATTGATCTGCATTTGGCTTATGAAGCAGGACAAGTGCTGATTTGAGAATCTTGTTTGCTCTGGCTCCAGCCGCCCCCCTGCCGCCTCCCCGCTCTTATCTGCCACCCGCCTCTGAGCCCATGTCGTCGGAGCCGCCTGCGCTGTCAGCGCCCGCGCTCCCTGCGCACCCTTCATTCTTCTCCAGCCGCCTGCCTTATCAGCCCCCCTTTTTTCCTAGGCTCCTACGAAAACATATAATGTTTAAAAGGGTGAGACGAGGGACTGAATAAAGCGCTTTCTGGGGAAATATTTGTTCAAAGGCCTGTTGCCTGTGTCTGTCTGGTTCTCTCTTGGAAAACATAATTTAGAACAGACCTGGAAATTCATCTAAGTGTCCGCTTGTTCCCCGGACAAGAGGCGTGGGGACAGAGGCAGCATGGGACAGCTCCCCAATGATTGTCTTCTGGGGCGTCAGTGTCAAATCAGGGGGACAGGGTGCAGCAGGCCCCAGGAGGTGAGGGACGCCAGAAGGAGGGTCCTGCTAGACCTGGGGAGGGGGAATGAGACCTCAGAGCATTTCCCATGTGCCGGGCACTGCCACGGGGTGGCCCACTTACCACAGAGGGACGCCTGGGCTTGCCTAGGCCAAGTGTCAGACCACGTGAGAATCAGAACTGGGCCGCTGACCGGCTCTGTGACCTTGGTGAGGCCTGAGGCTCTGAGCCTCGGTTTCCTCACCTGTCCAAGGACCGTGCAGCACTGTGGAGCTTGTCTCGCCCCTGGCCGTGGGTGTGGGTGTCCCCTTAGCTCACTGAGCACCTGTCTGTGCCGAGTGCTGTGCCAGGCATGTGAGGACAAATGGGGGATAACACGAGTCTCCGAGCTGCCATTTAGAAGGAAGTGGGCAATGAATGGAATAAGAAAGCACACATAGCGTGTTAGAAGGGGATCCTTGTGGCGAAGATCCAATCAGGGGTGTGGAGACACGCTGCAGGGAGGGAGGTGCAATTGGTATTAAATAGGATGGTCGTGGCCAGGGAAGGCCTCCCTGAGAAGGGGACGTTTGCGTGAGGTCATGAAGAGAAGGGCGAGAGGGAGCCAGCCACATGCATTTCTGGGGGAAGAGCATCCAGGCGGCAGAGCAGCAGGTGCAAAGGCCCTGAGGCTGACTGTGTCTGGTGTGTTCAAAGTCCGGCAAGGAGGCTAGTGTGGCCGGAGCCGACGCAGTGAGGCCAGGCTGAGAGTGGTTGGAGATGCGGTCAGAGGTAACGTACGTGAAAATGCTTGGTGGAAATGTCAAGTGTTGTCGGTAATTTTGACAGACTGCCCTGAGCTGAGCTGTAAAGGGCATTTTGTTAGCACCTGGCGGGGGCTCCCGAAGGCAGGCTGGTATGTGAGTTTTGCAGGGAGAGGGAGGCCTGTTGTCGCCCCATCCCCTGTGTACTTTGAATGCTCTGGTCCCTCTGGCTGCACGACCAGGCAAACTCTTCCCGAGCTATTTCCCCATTATGGTGCCAAGAGAAAACAGAGGCTGCTTGTGACTTCAGGGCCTTGCTGTGTGGGCAGGGCACAGGTAAGGATCCTGGCCAGTGGGACACTGGCGGCATTGGAGGTGCCCACACACCCTGGCCGTGCCTGTGGCCACAGGGAGAGAAGTCAGGGGCTGTAGCCCACTCTTGGGCAGCCTCAGGTGGGGTTGGTGATCCTAATTAAAAGCTTGGATCCAAAAGGCTTGATGATGGAATTTCTAATTAAATCAATTTCATCTCGTCTGGGAGACAGGTTTGCACATGATAAGCATGAAATTAATAATTATGTTTAGAAATTAGCTATTGCTCAAAGCAGAGCCATTTTATACAATCCTCCAGGGTCCCTGGTCCCCACCCCTGCCCGATCCTTTGTGTTGGAGACAGATGGGCCACGTCAGCTGGCAGTGCGACAGCCCGGAGGGGAGGTGGGGCCGAGCAAACAGAGCAGTAGGGCTGGCTGGCTCTGCTGCTGCCCAACGGTCCTGCCCCACGGGGATGCAGGCGGCCTTGGACCTGGAGGCTGTGGCCACCACCCTCAGTTTCTGCGTGTGCGGTGTGTGTGTACGTGTAGGCCCACCATGTGAGGAGGAGACAGACTGAGGATTTGCGTGACAGTGAGTGGCATGGGCTCTGCAGCTGGCTCCTTGGGTTCGAATCCTGCCTCAGCCGCGCACCAGCTGTGTCATTTGGGCAAGGTACTTGCAAGTAGTGTGGGCAAGAGACTCTGCATCTCGGTTTTAGGAAAACGGGGAGAAGCAGAGGCCTGCTGCGTGGGGTATTGTAAGACTGAAGCAGTTGAGGTGTGGGAAACCACTGGGGAGTTCCGGCACACGGTAGGCACCCAGTCAACGTTGACTCTTACGTGGTGATGACTGCGTGTGCGTGTGCGTGTGTGATTTAATTCAATCCAACTCAGCCCGTCGCCAGCCCGTGATGAGTGTGAACCTGGCACGCCCAGGCTTCGAGCGGGAGATAAACGGAGTCCTCCTGGCTCTCCTGAGCTAGAGTATGAGTTTGTTGCTGTCTGTCAGCACAGGTGAGGCAACGCGGCGGTAACAGACAGTCTCTGGGGCTCAGTGGCGCACACTTCGTACTGGCCGTGACACGTGTCTGCGTGGCTGCCAGAGAGCTCGGCCGCGGCCCTCAGGGCCCCAGGCTGGGTGCCAGGGCTGCCTGTCACGGCGCGGGGGCACCCGCACCCTGCCCAGAAGTGGGGTGTATTCCTGCTCCGGGCTCACCGGCCAGAGCTTGTCGGTGGCCCTGGCCAGTCTCAAGGGCAGGGACTTGAGATTTCATCACGGGTCAGGAAGGCCGAGCGCTGGAGACGCCTGGCCAGTGGCTCTTGTGACCAGCACCCAACGTTAGTGACGTGTGTGTCCGTCCGTTATCCATTGTCTCTCCCTCTAGAACGTCAGCCCCACGGGGGGCAGGGCCATGCCTCTGCTGCATTCAGCCCTGTGCCCGAGACTGTACAAAGCACGCAGCGGGAGCTGAGCTCACGCTACCGAGTGAGGGAATTAATGAAGGAAGCAACAGGGTTTCTGAGGCGCGTGTGGGGTGCTGAGAGTGTGGGGGTGCGGCTGGCGGCGGCAGGAACAGCCGGGGCAAAGGGACCGTGTTGGCCTTGTTTTTGATGACAGTGTCTGAAGCCTAGGACGCTGTCCGATTGCCCTCTCCCCACAGCGGGTAGCTCTGCAGGCCCCGTGCAGGGAAGGGGCCTGTGAGGGGCGGCAGGGAGGGCCAGGCTGAAGGGAGGCCAGTCCCCAGGCCCGTGGCAGGCGCAGGGCAGGGGCAGCTGAGGGCCCTGGTGTGGCCACTTGGCACGGTGACTCTGGCCAGCTCGGCTCCCAGGAAAGCCAAGTCAAGGCTGGCCCAGGATGGCTCTGCGGGCTGAGGGAAGGCACCGGGGCTTGGGCTGGACAGCCCGCGGCCAGACAGGGGCATGTGGCCAGACCCCAGAGTGACTGGCTGCTCTGGGCCAGGAGGCGGCGGCTGGTCTGTCTGTAGAGCGGTGGAACACGATCTGATTAATGTTTCCGTCCCAGGCTGGCCTGACTTGAATTCCCAAAGGGCCTGTGGGGAAGTGGCTGGCACTCCCAGAAGGCTCAGGTGGGTGTGGGGAGGCGGCTGTGGAAGGGGAAGGGCCCAGCATGTGGCCCCGCAGGAGGCCCTGGGCTGGGGGCAGACGGTCTCCCCCCGGGGCCTGTCCTGTCCTCCCAAAGACCACCCAGCTGTGCTAGCCCAACCGCCACCCCGGCGCCCCACCCTTCTCCCCGGGCCTCCCCTGTGGTACGGGAGGGGGGTGCCATGGAGGGCGTGGGTGTGGGGGCCTCCCTGGGGCTGTCCCAAGCTGTGCGGGTCACTCTTGCCTTCTGCTCTGGGACCCGGGGTCACGTCAGTGATGGGCCTGGTCACAGCTGAGGGCCGCGGGCCATCGGTGCCCTCACTGTGTTCTAGGCCCACCCTGCTGCCTTCTGGGGTCTCCCTGCATCCCCCTGTGTCCCCACTCTCTGTGGCTGCCCTTCCCAGCTGCCTTGACCCGGCCCTGAGCCTCCCTCCGCACCACCCATCATTCCCTTTAAGCCCCAGCTCCGGCAAAGCCCCTCTCTGCCGCCCCCTTCCATCCTCTCCTCAGCGCTCCCACAGCCGGCTCCCCCCACAGCCCCGTGGGTGCCTGTCCTGGGCCCCCGGGACCCCCAGCCCTGCCCTTGCCAGCCTCCAGGGGCTTCAAGCCCAGGACCCCTTTCTGCCCCGCACCCCTCTTTCCTCCCGCCCCCCCGCCTCTCCCTCGCCGTCTCTTCCATCGGCTCCTCCCTGCCACCCACACCCTAAATCTGAGCCCCGAGTGTTCTCCACTGCCTGATCCTTGACCTCCTTTCTGCCCTGTTCAGTCTCCCTGGGTGGTGTCACCGTGCCGTGGCCTTGGCTGTCCCAGCGTCCTAGCACGATGGCTTCCCACCTCCACTGTCCTTTGCTCCACTCCCCCCAGACCCGCGGCTCCCCCTGCCTCCAGGTCACCTTGCGGGCTGCCCTGGCCACCTCAAACTCACCCTGGGAGCCACTCGTGCCCTGCCCTGCCTTGCCCTTCTCCTGGGCCCCATCTCAGCCTCCTCTCCGTTGTCCTTGTGGCCAAGGCCAGACCAGATTGTCTCAGTCTCTCCCACACAGAATTGGTGCCCAATGCTGGGTGTCTCCCCTAAGTGTCCCCTGATCCGCCCCCCTTACCCCAACTCCCCTGCCCTGGTCCAGGTACGACCAGCCGCTGTCTGGCCTGTGCCGTGCCTCCTGCTGGGCTGCCAGGGCTTGCCCTCCACACTCTCCCCCGCAGGCCAAGGACTGTTCTGGCCCCTGTGCCCCTGCTCAGGAGCCTTCCACAGGGCCCTGGGCTCCCTGGAAAGTCCTGCCCTCCTTGGCAGGGCCTGGGGGCCCCTGTGGCTGGACCTCTGTCGGCAGCCCCGCCTGGCCCCCAGCGCCTTCCCCTTAGTCACTCCTCGCCTGGTGACCGTCCTCCCTCTGCCCCTTGCCCAGGGCGGACTCTTCCTTCTCACCGCCATCAGTCTGGCTCCCGCCGGGCTAGTTCCCTGGAGGACATTAACCCGTGTTCTCAGCACCTGGGCAGAGCAGGTGCTCCTGGCTGCAGCAGAGGCCCTTTGGGGCAGGGTGCAGGGCTCAGGTGGGTGAGGCGTGTCAGGTGGGGGATGGTGCAGGCAGGGCCTTTGGCAGCCGGCTCTCTTCCCTTCTGGCGGCTTTCTCTGAACCGTACACTCCTGCCCCACAGCTTTCAGGTACCTAAAACATTGCTGCCTTTTATCTGTGAAGAACACAGCTAACGCTGAGAGCCGGGCGGCCAAGGGCCTGCAGCAGCCAGGGTCAGAGGGGCGAGGAGTGGGCACCCGAGCTTGGGCTTGGGTCCCCTGCTCTTGAGCTAGGAGCTGTGCCAGGGAGGGATCTCCAGGTCTGCCCAGGTCCTGGCCTGGCTGGGCTGGTGTCTGGAGGTGGCTGCAGGATCCCAGCCTCAGTCTGTGGCTGCCTTGCCCGGCCCGTGGGTGGGGTGGAAAGAGCAAAGTCAGCAGGGAGGGTGGGCAGAGCCCAAGGCCAGGCCCAGAGGATGTGCCGGGAGGTGGGGACTGGGGTCAGGGCAACTCCATCAGCACCTGGTTCCTGATAGCTCCTGGCTATGATACTCAGAGGGCACTGTCCTCTCTCAGAGCCTCAGTTTCCTTATCTTCAAAATGGGCACAATGGTCCCAGCCCTGCCTTTTTCTCTAATAAGAATATCTAGTATTGGCCCAGGGACCCCGTGTGTCAGGCGCTGTTTTAAGCACTGTTTGTGTATTCACCGACGCAGTCCTCTCGAGAGTTGTTATTGTGATTACTTTATGGGGGAGAGAGACTGAGGCCCAGAGAGTTCACTTGATTGCCTAAGGGCTGCACAGCTGGAGAGCAAAGCTGGGTCACAGCCCTGGCAGGCTGGTCCACAGTGTGCTGGAAACATATGTGCTGGACCAAGTGTCAGGATGGAGGAGGAAAGGGAGGTGGACTGACCTCTGCCCTGGAGGGGCTGCAGTCTAGACAGAGGCAGGTGGGGGGTGGGTAGTAAGCTACCGAGCCTGTCAGATGCGAGCCAGGAGCCAAGAGAGTAAAGCTCACAGGGACAGGATTGTGGTGTGTGTTAGGTAGCCCCTGGGGTATCCGTGGAGATGGTCCTGCATGTCTGGTCACTTGGCTTGGGGCATGCCAGGGCTCGTGGGGTCAGGGTGGGGATTTCACAGCTGATAGCTCTGAACAGTCTCCACCACCTTCAGAGACCCTGAGGACCGTGCCCTGGGGCAGCTCTGAGAGTGGGCAGGTGCCCTGCCCTCACCTCATCCCTCCTCTGGGTGGCGCAGGAGGACCATTGCGCTCAGGGGTCTTCAGATTCTCTGGCCTGGGAGCTGGTGACCCAGAGCCTGAGCTGTGGGCAATCTGGGACACCGCCTGTGTGTCACTCAGGGCTGCTGTGCCTGCGCCTGGCATGTGGGGCTGCTGGCCAGGCCTGGGGCAGCCCTGGGGCGTATCCAGGCTCTAAGCACACGTGTGTTTGCAGACACATACACACACGCGTGCCCATGTGGCCTCTGCGCTGGCTGTTTCCTCTGCCTGAAACACCCTCCCTCAAATACCCCTCCCTCCTGGGTCTTGCCACAAATGTCACCTGGGAGAGAGGTCTCCCAGCCCCTGGGCAACGTGCCCCTGCTTCTCCCCCCCTTTCTTCTCCTGGCTCCTGGCCCCCATCTAACAGACTCGGTAGCTTTATGACTCTCCTCTCCACGGCCTGCCTCTGTCTACATCGGAGCCCCTCGTGGGCAGGTGTCCATGCCCTGTCCCCACACGGGGGACTGCACCTGGCAGGCCGTTGTGCTTGGCGCCTGTTTGCAGGAGGAATCACTGAATGAACGCGCGGAGTGCCCATGTGCTCAGGGCGCCGCGCACGTGCACACTCACACACAGATGTACCTGGAATCCATCTTCATGGTTGCTCCAGCCCGGACGCAGCTTTTGTCTTTCCCCAAGTGGCATGGACCTTCTTGTCACTTCAGAAGCCGGGGGGGAGGGAGGAGGCCTGTTCGTGCTCTCCCCCCCATCTCTCACTCCTTACGTAAGCTGAGGCTTCCTGGTGCCAGCTGCGGGCACACTGTGTGTCACTGTCCTCCTCAGGGTGCTCAGCCAGCTGGGCACTTTTCGCACGTTTTCTGCCTTCTCTGCTGGTGCCTCTGGGAGCGCTGGTTCTTGACTGGTATTTGGGGGTGGGATGAGTCCTGTTCACCTCCACATCTGCCCAGCACAACTGGGCGAGGGGAGCGTGGGAGGGCTGTCGAATCGACAAGCAGACAGAGAAGCGTAGCACCGGGAGGGTGTGCCTGGTGCCCCTGGAGCAGCTGCCCTCGGTGCTGTGGGAGGCTGAGCAGACTCCCTGGAGGATGCGGGCTCAGGGAGGGCTGCCTGGAGGAGGCGACATTTGAGCTGGACCCTGATGAACAGGGGAGTTTTGGTGTGAGGAGATGAGGTCGTGGACTCTGGGGGCAGAAGACGGGCAGAGGGGAAAGAGACAGACAGAGGGGCCTAGAGCAGGACGCCTGTGGTTGGGCAGGTTCTGCTGGAATTTGGGTTCTTGCTGGTTCTTGTCCCACGAGGATGTGACACAAGATGTGGTGTCCCCAGCACCTAGAGCAGTGCTCAGCACACAGGAGGGGCTCAGGGTGTCGGGTGAGGGAAGGGAGGAGGCGGAGAGATGGAGCAGCTGGCACGGGGCGGGCACTACTGCCTCCCACCCCTCCTGCCGCTGCCGGGAGAGGAAAGGCGCGTTCTCTGCGGAGCATGTAAATGGAGCACCCCTCCTGCTCCAGCCAGGCTGCAGGGACAGTGACAGCTGAAGAGATGTCAGAGCCCCCTTGGGCCAGGTTGTTACAGTCACCTGCTTAGACGCAGACATGGCCTCCTGCCCTGCCTGTGGTGTCCCCATGGGGGTCCGTGGCCCATACCCCACCCCAGCCTCTCCTTTCTGGGACGCAGCAGGAGTGCCCTAGAGAGCCTGTTAGCATTCCCAGGACGTCCCCATGGCAATGACAACGGTGTGACTATGGGGAGAGCTCGGGATGGCAGTGGGGAAGCAGAGAAGGAGAGGAGAGAGCTGTCAGAGAAAGCTTAGCGGGAGGGCAGTCTTTTGGGTGGACAGTGCCCTGCCAGGCGCCGCTCTGAAGACCTTGCATGAATTCCCTCATGCGACCCCCACAACCTTATGACACACTTATTGTAATTACTCCCATTTTGTAGCTGGAGAAACTGAGCCCTGGGGAGGTGAAGTAACTTTCCCAAGCTCTCCCAGCTGGTGGGTGGCAGAGCTGGGATTTGAACTAAAGCGGTTTAGCTCCAAGTCTCCGCTTGAAATCTCCGCGGGAGGCACGGGAGGGCCTGGGACTGAGGAGGCCGGGTGGGGGCCGGGAGGTGGGACTGTGGGAGGTGGCTGGCTCACGCCCTGGCCATGTCGGGGGGCTGTCGTCCTCCACCCCACCCCAGCATCTCAGGGTGGTTGGGGGCAGGGCCGGGGCTTTCCTGCAGGCAGACACTCTGCAGGGCCCCGTGCTCGCCGTCCTTTGGGGCCTGTGCCTGCGCCCCGCGGGTGTTGGCCTGGGCCTGAAGGCTGCTCTCTGGGGACGCCTGGACACCCGTGTGTCCGTGTGCTGCCCACCACCCGCACTGAGTGCCCAATGGAAGGGGAGGTGGGAGGTGACCTGGGAGGAGTGATGAGGGGTGAATGAGAAGCAGCTACCTTATTTTGGGGGGCTCTGTCCCCATCTGCTGCCAGCCGTGAGGCCTGTATCAAGTCCAGAAACCCGAGGGGCCTCCTGCCCCCCTGCTGTGACCCCAGACCCTGGCTGGGAGGAAGCGTCAGAAGCGGGCGGGAGGAGAGCGGCGGCAGACGTGCGATGGTCTGTCCTGGCGGAGGCCCGGGCAAAGAGGCGGACACCAAATCACCGTCTCTGGGGACCTGGTGTGAAGGCTGTGCCCTGCATGTCCTGTCCTGGCAGCCTCCTTCACCTACTCCTGCTCCAGCTCCAAGTCCAGGCCACTTCTGTCCAGAGAGACGACCCCGGGGCTGGCATTTATTTTGTTTTGTTTTAAAAAATGTTTTTTAAAAAAATGGGCATTTCAGATGTGTACAAAAATATAACAACTAGGGCAACGAGCCCCTCCACTCAGCAGTCATCACCTGTTGGCCAACTGTTTCCTCCTCTTCCTCACGTCTCACATCCCTGACCCTTTGAAGCAGGTCCCAGACGCTATCATATGACTTCGTGCCCCAATATTTCTGTACGTGTCTCAACTGGGGACAGTTTTGCCTCCCACCCAGGAGACATTTGGCAATTTCTGGAGACGTTTTTGGTTGTCACAACTGGGGGCAGGGAGGGTGCCCCTGGCATTTAGTGGTAGAGGCCAGGGATGCTGTAAACATCTTCTGACGCACAGGACAGCCCCCCTGTCACGGAATTCACCTCCCCCCAAAGTTTCATAGTGCCGGGCTGAGAGACCCTGCTCTAAAAGATAAGGTCCCTTAAAAGCAAACCAACCCACCGCAGCTAATACCATTTTCAGACCTCAAAAGTAACAATAATTTTAAAATGAATCATAAAATACCCCATGAGTTCACGTTTCGGAGGGTGCTGTTTTCATGCTAAGTGTTCTCCGAGGCAGCGAGGACCGGCTTGTTTTTGGACACTGCTGGCACACAGGAGGGGACACGCACTCGTGTGTACTCGAGTGTGGTCTGCAAGCGTGCGTGGCTCTGCCCGGGAACACACGACTGGCAGAGCTGCTGCTCCCCCCTCCCCGCCCCCAGCCGCAGTTCCTGTCCCCCGGGACGAGCCCACAGTTTGCCCGGACAGCGTGAGCGCCCCCCCAACAGGCCCCTTCCGTCTGCACCCACGCCCTCGTGGCTGTTCCTACCCGCAACGTCCCGGCGACCACCTGGCGCCCGCACACAGATCTGCCCTGCTCTGTTTCAGAGCCGCGTGGTGCTCTGTGTAGGGCTGCACCATCTTTAGCCATTCCCCCACAGACCCATAGCTTGTTTCCAAAATTTGACTGTTCCGAGCAGCGCCACAGTGGGTAATGTGGTGTGTGCCGTTTTATAGAGACCACGAACTGCATTTTATAGAGGAGTTAACCTTCAGTTGCGCAGAAAATGGAAAAGACCAATCAACAGCTCCCCCACTCCCGTCCTCAGCCCTGAAGGCCCCAGGGATTTGGGTCTGTGAGGGGAGGAAGTGAGGGGCCCGCTGGGCTGGCTGGGGATGGTATCACCAGGCCAAGCTGGCCGTGCCCTTTGGGCAATGGGCATCCTTAGTGGAGGGTGAGCCCACGGCCACGGCCAGTCTTCTTGTTAGTCATTTGTCCCTGTATTCAGTGGCTGCTAGACCTACTGGGTGTTGACTCTCCCCTCCCCTACTCGACTCTGCCACCCACGCCAAGCTCGTTCCCTGCTGCTCCCTGGCTCAGACACCTGCCCCGCCTCGCCACACTGGCTCTGCTTGGCTGTCACCTGCCCAGAGAGGCCTTTCCCAGCCTCACCCCTGCCCACTTAGCCATCCCATCCCCTTAGGCCACTGTTGGGGGCCTCATTGCCATGGGAAAGGTCCTGGTCACTAGCTGGCTTGCTGCGCTCCTCCCATCCCGCAGGGAGGAGGCTCCGTGCCTGTCTTGTTCGCTGCTGTCTTCGGCGTTCAGGACACAACAGATGCTCAGAAAAGTCTGTTGACATGACTAGAGTTGTCTAGATATTGGGGTGGGGCTTCTAGGTCTGCAAAACCTCTGCTGCCATCCTGAGGAAGGGGAGCTGTCTGGTCTGGGAGGATAGGGACACCCCAGGCATTGGCCATGGGCGACCACTTGCCGGGGCCACCCCCAACCTTCCTGTCCCAGGCCATTCCCTGCCGTCAGTTGCCACAGGGCCTGGTGTCCCGGCCACGACTGAATCTTAATGGTTCCTTAGAGAGATAAACTCTTAGATTAGCTGGATCAATATGCACCCCCTCCACCGCACCCCGGTCCCCTGGGCAGGGCAGAGGGTGCACAGGAAGGGTGAGAGTCTGTGTGGGGCAAGGGAGGGGTAGAGTGCGCAGGCCACTGGCCAGCCCTGGGAAGCCCGGGTGGTGCCCTGGAGATGGGGAGGGGGCCGGGGAGGAGAGTCCCCACTGCCGTCTGTTCCCTGGGGATGGCTGGGTGTAACCACAGGAGGCAGGGACACCTTAAAGGCCCGAGACTTACCTCTGCCCGGGGAGGGCGCAGGAAGGTGCTCTACAGCCGACGAGCTAGGTGGGGCAGGAGGCCTGGGGCGGCTCTGCTGCTGAGAGGCTGTGGGACCTGGCAGGCCTGTCCCTCTCTGGAGCCACTGTCCCAGGCTACGGAGAGAAGGGGCTTGCTGGACCCCTGTCCCTTGCCTCCTGGGCATCCATCCTCGGGGTAGGGTGGGAGGCTGGGGAGTTGGAACCCGGGCTCTGTCTCCTTTGAGTTGAGCAGGAGGAAGGAGCCTGAGCCAGTAGGGAGCTGTGGGGACAGAGTCTGCTGGGTGGTGACAGGAAGGGCTGTTTGGGGGGGGGAAGAAGGACCAAATGACCCCTCAGGGCCCTTCTTGAAACCTGAGTCCCACCCCTAACCCCAGACTGAACCATTTCATCCACCTGGGGATTTTCCCTGAGCTGGGATCGTGTGGCTCTTTATGTAAACCGAGGCTCCCAGAGGCCCCTCGTGTGTGTGTGTGTATTCATGTGTACATGTGTGTATGCGTATATGTATGTGTACATGTGTTTGCATGTTTGTGGGGGATTGGGGTGTCCTTGGAGACCACTGCGTGCAGGACCAGCTGGGAGACTTCCTGGAGGAGGAGGGTTGATGCTGCCATGCTGGTCCTTTCTCGACCTGATGCCAGCCTCACCCCTGCTGGGGCTGGACAGGATCAGGGAGAGCTGAGCATGAGGCCAGAGGCATCGGGACCTGGAGCAGAGGCAGGGCTGACCAAACACTTGCCCACCCGTTTTGGGCCTCAGTTTCCTCCTCTGTTGCGTGAGGCTAGGACCTGTCCTGTCAATGCCATGGGGTCTGCCACAGGATGAGAGGAGGCAGAGCCCACGCGGAGGGTGGGCGGGATGGCCCCCAGCTGTGTGGACTGGAGGGAGGTTGGGGTGTGGGGTGTGTGCTGGCTGGGCAGGGTGGGTGCCAGCCCCCCCTCAGCAGCCCCTCTCGCCTCCAGATACCCCAGATCAGCTACGCCTCCACAGCCCCTGACCTGAGTGACAACAGCCGCTACGACTTCTTCTCCCGCGTGGTGCCCTCGGACACGTACCAGGCCCAGGCTATGGTGGACATCGTCCGTGCCCTCAAATGGAACTACGTGTCCACACTGGCCTCGGAGGGCAGCTATGGCGAGAGTGGCGTGGAGGCCTTCATCCAGAAGTCCCGCGAGGATGGTGAGTCAGGTGCCTGGCTGCAGGGCCATGCCGGGCACAGGGTCAGGGGTGTTGCAGTACAGTGACCAAGCCGTCTGGCCGTCCCCACGTGGGCCCCAGCTTCTTCTTTGAGCAGTGGGGTTTGGCCCACGGCCTCGCTGGGCGCCGGGTGACTGCTGTGCGCAGCGGGCGGGAGGCCTTGGCAGACGTGGCCGTGTAGATGAAGGGACTGTCAACACCCTGGCTGGGGGGCCCCGGGGCCAGCTCCCCCTCAGCACAGAGGAAGGGAAGGGTGCTGATGGAGGGGCCTTGTTTGAGCAGGTGTCAGGGACATGGGAGGTGGGTGGCAGCCAGGCAGGCTCTCGGAGCAAGGGTGCTGGAGGAGTGGGGAATTTGGAGTCCCTAAAACGGAGCTGTCTGTGGGGGGTGAGGGGCTGGCGGCGGGTATGTCTCCCGTTAGCAGGTGGCCTGTGCTGGTTTGGGCTCTGAAAGAGCTGTTCCTGTGGGTGGGGTCTGAGGAGCTCTGGCAGGGATTCGCTCTCCTCGAGGTCTCCCCCATGTTCCTGGATGCCGCTTGCCCCATTAAACCCACTGCATTACCTTAAATTGCTCTCCTCAGACACTCTGGTGACAAAGCTTCCAGGCATTGCCAGCGATAAGTGGCTGAGTGGTAACAAGAGTTAACACCATGGCAGGCGACACCAGCAGCCTAGCAGGGCCCTGAAGCCTGGGTTGCTGGCGGGGTCCGTGTTGACGGTGGTGCAGAGTGGGGATGCCTGCGTGGGTGGTGGCTGTGGGCATCGGGGGGCAGCGGGCAGGCCCCTGGGCTGGGGACACCGCCTGGGTTGGGGGGAGCTGAGAGGGAACAGCTCGTGGAGGGCTGTGTGGCTTCTTGGGCCTCTGTCTCGGGTCCCCCTGTCTGGGGGAAGCAGGGAGGCCCGCCCCTCCCCCTCCCTGCAGAGAGGGCCCCTCTGCCCTGCCTGGGCTCTCCTGACGCCCTGTCTTTAAACAGCTCTCCGGGCGCCCTCGACCTTGGGTGATGGCATATGTATATTTATACCCTCATGGCCCCAGGACTCTAATTGCTTTTCCTAAGGACCACAGAGTGTCCAGAGGCTGGCGTTGGTAACACCCTGCGGGCATAATCCTGCTATAAATCTCGGATAAGCCCTTTTAATTGTACAGCTGAAGCTGCTTGGGTGCCTGCAACCCCGTGGAGGGGGTGGCGGGAAGTGGGCAGCGCTGGCTGACGGCCGAGCCTCTGGGCCACTCCCACCCCACAGCTGGGCCGAGGGGGAAGCAGAGCGAACAGGAGCCCACTCCTGCCTCCAGGCGGGCTGGCAACAGCACCCTGGGACACCAGCTGACACTGCCACAGCCCCAGAGCCACAGCCCCCACGCTCTGGCTGCCCACATGTCCTTTCTTCCTTTGCGAGATGCGGGCACCTCCCTCTGGGCTGTGCCCCCACCCGGCTCTGCCGCTTCTTGTCCTCTCCAGTGGCTTGAGCCCTTCCCCAAATAAGCCCACTGCCTTTTCTGTTTAAGGTATGGCCTCTACAGGATTTGGGGACAAAGGCACAGCATGGGGAAGGGACGAAGGTTCCAGACCCTTAGAGTTCAATTGTGCGCAGTCCCCGCCCTCAGGGACCTAGAAGCCAGCCCCGCACACATGTGGCCTCCCTCTGCGCCCAGCACCTGTTGTCCTGCCGTCCTCCCTGGCCTCCGCGGCAGGCGCTGCTTTGTCCTGCTTTACAGAAGCAGCTCAGGCACCAGGTCACACCGCAAGTGAGAGGTGGAGAAGGGATTCGAACCCAGGCAGGCTGGCTCTGGGGCTAGAGGCGGCAACTGTTTTTGTGTTCTTGCCTACTCTGCCTTCTGCCCCCTTGCTGAGACCCACGTGGACCACCCCTGTGGAAGTGTGGGTACGGCAGGGACACACACAAAGCCTGGAGGGACAGGAGAGGCATGGGATAGGGTCAGGACATTGTGTTTTGGCTGAAGGTAAGACTATTGTTTGAAATTTCTATAAACTGCTGATCGGGTGTTGGGTGGTTAGAAAAAAATAAAATCTACTCAAGATTTTTTTTTTTTTTTTTGAGACAGAGTCTCACTCTGTTGCCCAGGCTAGAGTGCCGTGGCATCAGCCTAGCTCACAGCAACCTCACACTCCTGGGCTCAAGCGATCCTCCTGCCTCAGCCTCCCGAGTAGCTGGGACTATAGGCACGCGCCACCATGCCCGGCTAATGTTTTTATATATAT